>NW_023611757.1:0-75906 GCF_013339725.1 Rhipicephalus microplus
GAATACTGGACACACTAGGGGTGGAAGTTGTAGCCACTAATCTTATAAAGAATATCTACAAAGGTAACAAGGTAATTATAAAGTGGGAAAAACAGGTATTCAAGCCTGCAGAGGTAAAACGGGGGCTTAGGCAGGGGTGTCTCCTGTCACCCTTGTTATTGATGATGTACCTACAAGGATTAGAGGCCAAATTAGAGAGAAGTGGACTGGGCTTTAACCTCTCTTTTGTCAAGCAAGTAAAACTCATTGAACAGGCACTACTAGCATTGATGTACGAAGATGATATAGTGCTAACGGCCGACAACAAAAAAGATTTGCAGAGATTGGTGGACATCTGCGGTAATGAGAGAGGAAGGTTAGATTTCAGATTCAGTAAGGAAAAATCAGCTGTCATGACATTTAGTTACAATGAATGTAGTGAGCTTAGAACACAGAAGGTCACGCTAGAGATTACAGGTAAATACAAATATCTGTGCGTATGGATAAGCAATGAGGCCGAGTACATAAGGGAACACTAAGTATACGTGACAACTAAAGGTAAGAGGAATGCAGCGGTAATGAAAAACAGGGCACTGTGGAATTACAATTGTATGATGTTGTGAGAGGAATATGGAAACGGGTCATGGTTCCTTCTCGGACGTTCGGCAATGTGGTCTTGCGCATGACATCAGAAGTTCAAGCAAGATTAGAAATTAAACAACGTGGAATAGGTAGGCTTGCCTTAGGAGCTCACGAGAATACACCAAATCAGGAAGTACAAGGTGATATGGGATGGACATCATTTGAGGGCATGGAAGCTAACAACAAGATTAAATTTGAGAAGCAACTGAGAGAAATGGGGGAGGAGCGTTGGGCTAGGAGGGTATTCAGCTACTTATACATGAAAAAGGTCGATACAAAATGGAGAAAGCGAACCAGAAAACTGACTGGTAAATACTTAGAAAACAGCAGGGGGCCAAACCATGAAGAATTATCGGTAAAGAAGAAGGTGAAGGAATCTGAGACCGATATGTGGAGAATCGGCGGGATTAAGGAAGCAATAGAGATCTATCGAACATTTAGGCAAGAAATGGCCAAGGAAAGAATCTATGATAATACTCGGGGTAGTTATCTATTGTTTGAGGCCAGGACAGGAGTATTGCGAACCAAGAAATACCGGGCCAAATACAAAGGGGTATACTCGGTATGCAGTGTGTGTGGAGAGGAAGAGGAAAGGGCCGAACACTTGATAATGCTCTGTGAAGGGCTTCATCCTTTAGTTTGGATGATGACACCGAGTTTTAAAAGCACTGGGGTTTAGGGACAGGGAGGGAAAGATACACCTTAAGCGGGTAGAAATAACTAGAAAGAGGTTATCCGATTGGTGGCTAAAGTCAAGGCACGAGTGAAAATTAAACACTTCACTGCAAAGTATGAATCCTCAACCTCACTATGTAAAGGAAAAAAGATAAATCTAGTTTTTCGTTCATTAAGTATTACGGCTTGGTGGCGCTTGCCACCGCCCGATCTAAAGGGTACAGCCATATCCATCCGTCCGTCCATCCGTGCGTCCGTCCGTCCATCAATCCATCCATCCATCCATCCATCCATCCATCCATCCATCCATCCATCCATCCATCCATCCATCCATCCATCCCTGCTCCATTCATTCATTCATTCATTCATTCATTCATTCATCCATCACATTCCATCCATCCATCATCCATCCATCCTCCATCCATCCATCCATCTCATCCATCCATCCAAACGTGTTCCATTTATACGGACAGCACGGGCTCGATACCGTCCTTTTAACTGTCTGCGTAGCGGTTTAAGTGCTGTCGAAATTTGAACACAGCCATTATTCTGGATTTTCGTTTTAGTTCCCGGTTCTGGATGAGCGCTTGCCCGGGGTGGACGGCTTTGCATGTGTGAGTTCAAAGCAGCAGCACTCGATATTGTTGGTTTTCGTTGTGGAGACAGTCGTTTAAACATATAATATTTCCTGTATGTATGCTAATAATATTTCCTGTATGTATGCTACCTCGCATTGCAGTTAGATCCCTGCTTTCCCTTTCGCTCATGTTTGTCCATGTTTGCATGTATATTTCTACTATTTTACGAGGAATTGTGTCATGCCTACGTGTAACGATATTCACAAGGCACAGGTAGCGAGATATGTATACTAAGAATAGTCGAGAGTTCGACGGAATGCCGTCTGGTCAGGTAAGGCATTGTTGTAAAACAGGTCACTGACCAATGTTAAACAAAACATGACGTTTCGGGACCCGTACGGATCCTTGTTCACAATGGAATGATGGCTGAGCAACAGGTCTTAGTAACGTTGAGCGCATGGCGCAAAGTCCGGATGTACACGTGGTTAGTGTGCCGATGATCTATTGATTGTGTTACTTGTCGTCTGAATGATTAGTGATTCGAGGTTCAGTCTGGTTTGTAAAATTCTTCTCCGTGGCCATGATGCGTGCGTTTCCCAGCTTATCTCGTGGCCCGTCTTCTCGGCATGCTATGCGAGTGCATTGTCACTGTGTGGCCCTTGGCGACGTCATTCTTGTGTTGCTCAGACGTCTGCAGTAATTTCCACTCGTGCCAATGTACACTGATTCGCAATCGGTGCATGGTATCTTGTAGACACCCAGGAAAGTGTTGCCGAGCGAGAGGATCCTTCACATTTAGCAACTCAGCCTAAGCTTGCTTGCTGGAACATGCGCGATCTGTTACACCACGTTTCTGAATAGATGGGCTAGGGCTACGCTTACATTTCAATATAAGGAATCGATGCACGCTTTTGCGTAGACGATGTGTTAGCATGGCTTGACTATTGACTGCAGTTTTGCATGACGGATTTAGTTGTTTTCCTAATAAAAATCTTGGGTATCCATTCCTGATCAGGTCATCTTCAATGGTCCGGAGCTCCTCCTGCAGGCTTCCTTCATCGGAACAAGTGCGAAGCGCTCTTTGAACTAAAGACCGAATCACTGAGCGTTTGTGAGCTGCCGGGTGGACTGACTCATAGTCGAGGTATCTACCGGAGTGTGTTGGCTTTCGGTACACAGCGAAGGCGAGGCCTGTGGGAGTATGTTTTACAACTGCATCCAAGAAAGGAGGCAACCATCTTTTTCTTCTTCCACAGTAAACTTGATGGAAGTCTCGACGCCATTTAGGCAGTCAAGGAAAGCTTCGACGTCTTTCTTCTTGTTGTTGACATTGTTGTTGTTCACAGTTGTTTGACATTGGTCAGTGACCTGTTTTATTCAACAGTATAATACAAATGTAACTGCAAAGGCTGAAATCACCGGGGTCATCTGATAAAGGGACGTTCGTAGCACTGATCGTAAGATACATTGCTCGCGTGATGATTTTTTGCATCATGTGTAAGCCCAAATTTAACTTGTTTACGCGTTACAGAACACACGGCACAGTGCTTGTATCGAATTAAATGTTATTCAAAGCTGGACTGCCCTTGAATTGCGAGCCGAAATAACTGAAATATCTTTTGCAATGTACCCGCAGTTCGTTTGAGGAGCTTGCAAATTTTCTGAAGCGAGTTTCGATTGACGAAAAAAGCTTGCCAGGTACTCAACGTTCAAAAACCGTGCATGAACATCGACAAAAGATGGCTTAAGCACTTTCGGTTGCGGACGGCTCTCTTCACAGAACCTATTTAGAATCAGCGCAGCGGTGAGGGTGCTGGTGGCGGCGTTTTTCGCAGCGCCACCTGGACAGAGCCTGACGTTCATGGCCACCATAGAGCGAGCTCGGACCAACCATAGAGTGATCGTAGAGCTCTAATGTTGGACCTTAAAGTAATCTCGGGCAGACCGAGCGAGCTTTGTCGGCCCGAGAAGCTAGGCTCATCCTGTATAAAACCCCAGTATTTTTCATCGACACAGCCGTGTCACCATATCTGTCTTGAATTACGCAGAGCTGAACTAGTTGTTGTTTAGTGAAATATTATTTAAATGCAAGGCCAGTTTTTGACTGGTGTTCATTTGGAATAATAAAAACAATGAGAAAGTTTATCGAATTATAAAATTATAAAATACATATGCGACACATTCATGACCTAGTGGCCTACTCACCGGCATTAGAAAAGTGACCTTTGCCTAAGCAATCAGGTTGACACATTTAACTTCTAACCAAACTGAGATGCGCTATGTATTCAAAGCTGCCGCAGAGACGCTTATTAACGCTATGTTAGTGTTAAAATGTGCGTTACATTTAGAAGCGAGTTAGTGTACTGAAGCGGTCAGGATACTTCGACAATAAGGTGTCTATGCACTTGACGCACGAGAAGACATCAGAAACATTCAATAATTCTTGTCTTAATAGCACTTCATCTGCCCTAACGATGATCAACGATCATTAGACATTGTGTAAATGAGATTATTTTTCAAACAGGTCTGGTAAAGTAATCCATCTCTAATGACTTAGTGTCAGAAAACGCAATACAAAATGCCAATATATTTTTGTTGTCTTTGTGAATTTAAAATCGCGTTAAAATATCATCGTCAAGAAGAGAATATTTTCGAATGGCGGGAAAAATTAACTTCAGTATTATAAATATTTTTTTTCCACTGCATACATCTTGGGAGCGGTGCGTACTAGCTTTACTTTAACGTTAATGCATTGAAAAGCGTTTAGTAAGCACAATCTTTTTTCTTTGATTTTCTAGCTCAAATGAATGGTTTCCTACGTGCATGATGCACTTTCTTCACTGATGGCCGAAATGAAAATAAAACCTTGAAAGATTCCGCTTTCTGCGTTAGCTCACGGGCAGCAATCAAGAGAAAGATTTTTTTTATACAAGTCATATGATCGCAAAAAAAACGTAAGCAGGTATCCCTACATCTAGAAAGAGCATTTAGGATCCCAACAGACAAAATGATCTATGGACTCAATCGCCTTTAGTAAATACTAAATTCGAGTGATTTCTTTGCGTACGGCAATACGGCAAGCATCCTTGGCTTCTTACTATCTAGCTATCTATCTATCTATCTATCTATCTATCTATCTATCCTATCCGCCTACAGTTGGGTGCTGCGGTGAACGCCCCATTACCTTGGGTTAAGCCAAAAGTTGCATGTGGGGGTATGAGGGTCTCACAAATACGACTCGCTGGTCATGAACAATATTAGGCTACTATGCTATCGCGAAGTTGTCAAACACTTCTCGCTGGACAATGACACACACCCGCGGGCGTGTACGTGCCACAGGTGATTTACACTTCATATCTACCTAGGAGTGGCGAGAACAAATATGAGTAGTTTTAACGGGTGAGCTTCAAGGAAAAGCTGGCATTGGCTTCGTTGGAGCGGCGAATGTAAAGAAATAATGTCAGGCTCCCAGCAGTTATGCAACCCCAGTATTTTGCTTTCAAAGTGTGTTCTACTACAGAGCCACGCCAGGTCTCGCAAATGCTATCCAGATAGATCGTAACCTTCGAGTAGCGTAAATTGGGAATGCAGGGATGGCTACCTATATTTTTACCAATACATATGTACTCCAACGATACAGCCCTCATATGGCGTTAAGTTTAGCTGTAGTTAAACGCAATGCACCAAAAGTGATTGAGAGTTTAAATGAACCAAAATGTGGCGCGAACAGACAAAAGGTTTACTTCGAGAGCGTTAAGAAAATTCAGTGCACCTTCACGAAGTGAATGGCAACTCACGGGTGAAGGAATAGGTCCCAAAATTCATGATGTCTATGTTGAAGACACCGACTAGTAAAAAGGACGAACAGATAGACGAACCGATGGACAGAAAGACTTAAGCACGGGTGCATGGACGGTAGGACACTCGAATGAAGAGACCAACAGATGGGCCGACGGGCAGATGGATGGATGGACGAAGAGAGCGGGTGGTCATCTGTTGCGCTGTCATATGGATAATTACACACAAAGTCGTGTGTTTACACATATGTTCTCGTTTCGTGTGTGTGTGTGTGTGTGTGTGTGTGTGTGTGTGTGCGTGCGTGTGTGTGTGTGTGTGTGTGTGTGTGTGTGTGTGTGTGTGTGTGTGTGTGTGTGTGTGTGTGGCCCTGAGGAGCTTCGCCCCTAGAAGCTGGAACCAGCAGCAAGGGCGGAACGTGTGCACAGAATGATTATCATTGTCTCAATGGGGACCCAGCCCCACATTCTGCGTTACAACCAAGTATTCTACAACAAAGCGATCCTACGTCTCGGAACTGGCTTTCAGGTAGACCGCATCAGCTTTCCGCTTGTCATCATTTTTGGTCTGGTTCACCTCTTGCCCGTGGCGCATACCCACGGTGGGGGATTGGCCGAGAATCGAGTGCTTTTTATAAAATAATATGCAGTTTAAGAATAATCTAGTATATATAGTAGAAAGATTTTGGATGACCTAGAAAATTGTGGCGCTTAGTCTAGTGCATATAAGTATGTAAGCAAAAAAAATTTCTCTTGAATGGTAGCAATACTTTGAATTTTATACGTTTATAGTATTGTAGACACGTTAGAATAATATTTTAGAATAATTAGTCAACTCACTAGTTCCCGGACAGCTGCGCACTTTGCAGCATTGTAGAACTCGAAAATGAATGCTCCAAAAGAGAAAATGACCTGCACAAAAAATCCATACCAATACAACGTAAAAGTATTTCTAAAAGGGGTTTTCCTAGTGTGTTAAACCACTGGCAGGTCAAAAAGAAATGATCTATTGTTTCTACTATCACAGAACGTGCACAGTGACGAAGGTGATGAGGGCGGACCTTGTGTTTGTAGAAACTTCGATTTGGTACGACGCAACGCAGCCTTGTTACTTCAGTGTACATAGGCCTCTTGTTGGCGCAATAACGAACGATTAAAGGAACAACTGTACTTTCGCTGACGGTGCTGACATTTCACAGTGATTTCGTTCAAATTAAGGAGGTGTCAACAGCCCACTGGACGTGTATTCATGACCCACTGGCACAGGAACGACGCAGATGCGTGGCAGATGTACAACACGCGTACATCTGCCACGCAGATGCGTGGCAGATGTACGCGTGTTGGCGATGTGTGCGCACGTAACCATCATCGCGTGCTTAGGAAACTCTTCAACCTACCACAGTTCATGGTCGCGGTGCATGTCGAGCGTGTATAGCTAACGCTCTTCCATGAGCATCCTTCTCATAACGCCAATTTTCAAGGTAAGAGGGATCTGCCAAACTTTCGAATGACGAACGAAGGGCAGGACCCCTGTCACCCTTGTGCTTTTTGAGTTCTTTCCCACGCTTATACCTCTCATTATGCTAGAAAAAAATGTAAACAAAATGACGAAGACAACGTTTTTCTTAAAATCTCGACTCACAGCTCTTCTGTTGTAGTTTCATATATTTGCTGGAGTCTATTTTTAAACACTTAGGGTACTCTATCTTTTGAGTCGTTGTACGTTACGTGGTATACGTGACAGCAACGTTGCAAAACAAAGTTGAGATTAGGAGTATGCAAGGAAGTCGCTCTGTAAAAGATGTATGAGTTATGTCATACCGAGTACCGTTTCATGAAAAGTAAACTACATGAAAAAAAAAACAAGTACAGGGAGACAGAAAAACGAAAGGATGCCAGGGAAGGATAAGAACGTAAGGACAAACAGGTAATTCCCGGAGGAAAAAAAAAATTCTTTCCTGATGCGAGGTTCGAACCCGCGCATGCGCCATAAGTAGGTGAGCGTCTCAATCATTTGTCTACCCAGGCTTGTTGTTCTTTATTTCCTCGTTTATAATTGGATATCAGGCACGATGGTAGAGCAGAAGTTATCCCTGTATTCGCGGGGAGATCGGGCTATCTCCGCGCACGTTTGCATAGGCAGTGTGCGGCCCGTATACATACACGCAGTGGCGCTTCGTTGTGTGTGGCCCGAGCCGATTGTCGGCGAGTAGAGCACGTTGACCGCAGTTTATTGGTAATATCTACGCTCCGCTCTACTGAATCGGTACTCGAAGCCTATGCAAGGTTACCATTGCCAGTGAGCAAAGCGCATTCTGCCTTTCAAAAGGATGTTCGCACTGGGTGACTCTCGGTGCTCTTTCGCACTAAATCATGCTTTGCCTGTATTGTTCGTTTGTGTTTAGTTTGTGTTCCGCCTGCTACACTCTGCTGCAGTGGGACTGAACTATTTACATACCTCTTTCTCATCTGCATAGAACGAAAAAGAAAGAGAGATAGTAGACAGCACGCATATCTGTGCGATGAGTTCAGTACCATTATTTGCACTTATACGCAAATGAAATTTTTTCCTCATTTTGTACCCCATCATATGTGATACACTCGATTAGTCTATCCAGGAAACATTAGTGTTTGACAGTGTTTTGCGCCCCACTGCTTTTACCACGTATACGTACACGTTCGTGCACCACTCGATATAAAAATTTCATAAGTATTCAGCAAAAAGCTTTCATCAATGCATAATACCTGCATGATAGTGCTACATCAAAAGTCTGCTAATTTTATGGGACAAGTTCATTTTTTTTTCAAACAAAGAATCACCATTGCCTTCCGCCGGCCCATAACAATGCCACACAAACGCTCAAGATAATGTAAAAAACGATGAGATTTTAGTAAAATTGTGCAATAGAGAATAGACTTCATGCCGATTGAATTAAATTTGAACGTGTGGGCTCTTTAAAACACAGTTGAGCGGGCGTGTGAACAGCACTACGATGCAGTTCACTAATCCATTCTGCTTTGTCGTCCAGGTTACGGCATGGATTAATTTCACCGCCGTACCGATATCTCCAGCGATAAGCGACACCAGTAGGCTGTCCTGCCATCTGAACGATACGAAAGTATCAGCCTGCCCGTGCGACAGCGACGTGTCTACGGTCATCCCTCTACCAAACGAAGGAATGGGATCGACGACAACATCATCGACAGCTGCCTATATGAAGAGCTGGCGGAATCCCGGCGCCTTTAGTGGGCGTGTGAACAGCACTACGATACAATTCACTAATCCATTCCGCTTTGTCGTCCAGGTTACGGCATGGATTAATTTCACCACCGTACCGATATCTCCAGCGATAAGCGACACCAGTAGGCTGTCCTACCATCTCAACGATATGAAAGTATCAGCCTGCCCGTGCGACAGCGACGTGTCTACGGTCATCCCTCTACCAAACGAAGGAATTGGATCGACGACAACATCATCGACGGCTGCCTATATGAAGAGCTGGCGGAATCCCGGCGCCTTGGCGTGTGAACAGCACTACGATACAATTCACTAATCCATTCCGCTTTGTCGTCCAGGTTACGGCATGGAATCATTTCACCGCCGTACCGCTATCTCCAGCGATAAGTGACATCAGCGGGCTGTCCTGCCATCTCAACGATATCAAAGTTTACTCGATATCAAAGTTACTGTTTTAGACAAACAATGAACTGAAGTAGAGCGCAAAACGGTCACGATTGAGGAAGTCCAGGAAGAGATACAGCGTTTTCGCCAATCGATTAGCCATATTAGCAGCGAAAACGATCAAATGCGTGCTCGGCAAGGTGATCTCGAGGATATGCAGCGGCGAAACAATCTCTTATTTTATGGGCTGCCTGATGCCCAGTCAGAGTCCTTGGCCCAGTCAGAAGAAAAGCTGATGAATGTGTTTTAATCCAGATTAGAAATAGCACCCTCTGAAATACTAATCGAACGAGCACACAGGTTCGGCTGTTATCATTCCAATAAGTGCCGGCCAATCATTGCCAAATGTTCTTCCTTCAAGCTCAAGCAGCAAATACTTCTGAGTAGTTCGAAGCTGAAGGAAGTAAATGTTGCCTTTAGTGAAGACTATTCGCCAGCTACTCGCCTTGCCAGAAAGAAACTGGCTGAATTTGGCAAAACTCAATCCTCAAGATTTAAGCTTCGCTTTCACAAACTGCACGTAAATAGAAAGTGCTACATCTACAACCCCTCTGATGATTGCGTGCGTGAAATCTCCAAATCCTTTAAGTCATCAGTCAAAACTTCACATCTCTCGCATGAGTCGCCGCATGCATCTGTGCACAACACCGAATAGCACTACGCGAGGGGAAGTGGATCAAAGCTACCAGTCGCAAATCAACTTTCGTTTCTTTTCACAAATACTCGAAGCCTAATTCCAAAACGTGACGACCTCTGCTCGGTTATCGATGCTTCTAACGCCGACATAATCTGCCTTACTGAAACCTGGTTGTCTGCGCAGGTTGAGAACAGTGAATTATTTGATTGCAAAAAACACTACAACATTTACCGTTGTGACAGAGGTGTTCGGTGTGGAGGCGGTGTGCTTATCGCGGTTTAAGTTACGATTTCGTCTTTTACAATTCATTTTAGTAGTGCTTTGGAACTTGTTTTGGTTGAAATACAAACGTGTTCCAAGAAGTTGATATTGGGCGCTTGTTATCGACCACCATCCTGTTCATCCACCTTTGTTGACGAGCTTCATGATGTCATTTCCACGCTAACAGTACGGTATCCGAATAGTCCGCTCATTTTACTAGGCGACTTCAATTTCCCGAATATGCTTTGGTCAAACGTGCATTCCACTTGTCATCCTTTCTCCGAAGCGGGAGACGCGTTTTTGAATTTGTGCAACAATTTTAACTTGTCCCAGCTAATAACACAGACAACAAGAATTACGTCTACCACATCTAACATCTTAGATTTAGTGCTCACCACTTCACCTGATCTTTTCCATTCTATATCCTACTTGCAGGGGCTAAGTGACCATTTGCTGCTTCATTTTTCTTTCACCTCCACAGTACCTCACAGTACCTCACGACAAAAAATATATCCGGGACTGTAAGCGTGCAGATTTTGATGCTATTAATCATGATCTTTCAGCTTTTTTAAGTGATTGCATGCAGAAATTTTGTGATCGCTCCGTTAAAACTAGCTGGACTTTATTCAAAGAAAAGGTTCTCTCACTCATAGTAAAATATGTGCCACGCATAGTCATTGCATCTAACCTGCAATCACCATGGTTCAGTCAATTGCTTAAACGACTATGCAATAAAAAAACGCATTTTTAGCTCTGCAAAGGTAACTGGCACTAAAGAACGTTGGAGTGATTATCAGGCCATAGCTACGGAAATCAAACAAGCCCTAAAAGATGCTAAGGATTTATTTTTCAATACTACATTACCATCTCTTTTAATTACCAACCATAAGCAATTTTGGAATGTAGTGAACAAAAAAGACAATTCCTGAATCAAAGATGCAAACAATCGCATAATCAAACTTGATGAATCCGCAAATGTTCTAAACTCTGTATTTGTTTCTGCTTTTTCACAAAATGTGTGTTTCGTAACTCCCACATATGCTAGTTCGAATTTCTTAACAATGGACCCCTTTGTCTTTGAAGCTGCCGGTATAGAAAAAATCATAAAAGTGTAAATGTTTCATCATCTTGTGGTGTTGATGGCATCAATTCAAAGTATTTAATTAGTACTAAAGTGTACAGTGCCATAATCTCACTTATATATTTCAGCAATCGCTTCATACTGGTTGCATTCTGGAAGACTGGAAGGTAGGGAAGGTGATTCCCTTGCACAAGTCTGGGGATAGGCATTCTCCATATAATTATCGACCAATCTCACTCACATGTATTTCATGTGAAGTTATGGAACATGTTATTTGCTCTCATCTCGCATCATTTCTACATTCAAATTCCTTTTTTTACAGATCACCAGCATGGATTTCGCAAGTCATTTTCATGTGAAACACAACTTTTGACATTCACACATGACCTGAATTCCATTCTTGACAGGGGTTTCATTGTCGACTGCATAATCCTAGACTTCTCAAAAGCGTTCGACAAGGTTTCTCATCAACTGCTTCTTTCAAAACTCAGCAAACTTAACATTGATCCGAACGTTCTTCAATGGCTTCACTCTTTTCTCACTGATCGTTCCCAATTTTTCACTGTGAATAACACCTCATCCATCACTTCTGCAGTTGAATCGGGCATGCTTCAAGGCTCTGTGCTGGGACCTTTGCTTTTCCTCATCTGCATAAGCGACTTACCTGATAATCTATGTTCATCAACAAACCTGTTTGCTGACGACTGTGTTATATACTGTGTTATTAACAGCGACTCTGACGTCTATCTTCTTCAATCAGATATAAACCGTGTTCGTGACTGGACTAAAACGTGGAACATGGAGTTAAACACAAAATGCAAGCACATGCGCGTTTCACGTCACGATACAACATTGCCCTCTTATTATCTTAATAATAATAACCTAGAACCTTTGTCATGTTACAAATATCTAGGCGTACTCATCACTTCTGATCTTTCCTGGAAGATACATGTAACACATGTAACCAATAACGCTAATCGCACGCTGGGTTTCATACGCCGTAATTCTCATATTTCTTCCTTTGTAGTAAAATTACTTCGGTATAAAGCATTAGTATGTTCCAAAATATGCTGCATCTGTGTGGGACCCCTGCCAAGAAACACTCATTTATCAGCTTGAATCCATCCAGAGTCGGGCTGCTCGTTTCATTCTTTCCAACTATCATTGCACCTCCAGCGTCACTTTCATGAAAACAACTTTATCATTATCTCTGCTCTCACAACGTAGAGAAATATCTCGCCTCTGCCTGTTTCACAAGATATATTACCACAATTCAGTCCTTAATTGATAACCCCTTCTACTCACGTATCGGCTTACATCGACCATAGTCCTAAGGTTGGCATTCCCACATGCCACACCAACCAGTTTTACAATTCATTCATCCCCAGTACGTCAGCAAGTTGGAATCATCTTCTCCGATCTGTAGTCGAGATGTCTAATACCTCAATGTTTAAGGCTGCTATAACTAACCTGTCGCCATAATTTTTAGGAATATAGTATTTCAATTTTTCAGTAGACCTGTTAAGCTTTTTAGTTCTTTATTACCTGTTTTTGTTCTTATAATGTGCATTATTTCTTGTTCGTTTCCTTCACTGATCCATGTACCACCAATTTTCGCTTTTTCATTATGTGTGTAACCCACTCCCCTCTGTAACGTCCTCGGGGCCCTGAGGGTATTGAAATAAAAATAATAAAAATAAAATAAAGTGCTTACGGCAACTTCGTTTAAGTACAGTTTAAGTACACAAAGGTCACAGTTTATGTGATAGTAATATTTCTCAGTAGTGGTATCATGGACAATAAACCCAACCGATGCTCCTCGCATATTCAATAAACGACAGTGCCGTAGATGTGAACCTACAAACAGCGTGCAAGTGTGGAGCCCAGAGCCTCGTTTTTGTTTACAAGCAAGTCCCTAAAACACTACATTTACACATCATTTTATAGTACTCATGCTTGCGAGGATGTCAAGAGCATTTTCAAATATGCTTGAAGTGGAAATTTACACCTATTCTGAATAACCTCAGTAAATGGATGGCATGACGACAGTCAACAGCACCTGTGGAAAGTTGCTCTCGATGATCTCATTACAATGCATCAGCAAGGACCCCAGGTGGTCAAAATTTCCGGAGCCCTCCAATGTGGCGTCTCTCGTAATCATATGGTTGTTTCGGGACGTTCGACCCCCCATATCAATCATCAATTAATGCATTAGCAGCCAAGCAAGGTCAAATTCTTTCTTACGTCCCTTCAGGCATACGCTCAAGCAGTTACACTCGCACTAACATGACCGGAAAAACCACCCTTTGACAACGTTCATAAAGTACGCACACATAGAAACCCGACACGGCTAGCAGACGATGCACGGAGACCTGATGCTTCCAACAAATGTAGGAAGGGTGCGCACGCACCCTTCCAACACTTGCTGTTGTTTTCCTTTGCACATGGCTAGTACCCAATGGAGGGTATTGGCTGATTATGAGGTGAATCTTCCCGATACTTTCTGAATTGCTTCATTCCTTAATTCATATTTCAAGTGTCAATATCGATTTTGAAAAATATGTAGTGAGTCCCCTATTTTGCAAGAAAATTGTTTTGTCACAGTGATGTATTCCTAAACATCGAATAAAACATCCATGTGGCTGTACCACAATGTAGAGGCTCCAAAAGAAAAAAAAAAGAGCAGGTTCTAATAATTCCTAGCCCACTTCTTAAGGAGCTAACTTAACACTTATGCACATGTTTCGACAAGTCATACCCAGAAACTTGAAAAAACTGCAGCTCTTATGGGTACCAGGCCTTCGTGGCATATATCTCAATGAGATGGCGGATGCACTAGCCACAGAAAAAAAAGCAGATTCTGCAGAGAAAGCAGAGAAAGAAAAAAAAGCAGGTTCTGATAATTCCTAGTCCACTTCTTGAAGAGGTGGTTCTAGTGCGCTTTTTCTGAATAAATAGAAAGGGCGACAATTGCGTTGTTCAGAAAGTTGCCGCCATGGCAGCGACTCCACTCAATCTCACAGCCAATAGTACAGCACAGCGAAGAGGTAGAAAAGGAAAGTGACAATAAAGATGAGAGGAGATGGGAAGGATTGGTGCAGATGAAAGAAAGAAAAAGATAGAGTGTGAAAAACAAGTAGAAACGCAAATAATTTCAAGTAAATGAAAGCTGTGAAGAAAAAGATAGAAGATGACAGGCTGACGGCCAAAAACAGTAAGAAAAAGGGAGGAAAAAAATTGAAGAAACAACTCAAATGTTAGAAGACGAGTGACTGAGTAGCGAAAAGAGAGCAAAAAGAATGCATTAAAAGAGACCTAAAAAAACGAACACACAGAAGAGGAATTGATGAGTGAAAAAAGTGCGAAGACAAAGAAAAAAATACAGTGAGAAAGGTTTTTTTCACAGTTTGATCTCTGAACTAAACTTTTAGATTGTTTTTGTTTTATTCAAGTATCCTGCCAACCCGGTTGTTGGCCCATCTCCCTTTGTCGGTGAGCTCCATCCTCTCACAATCAACATCAGCTTTATCAAACCACACATGCACACAACACACACAAAAGAGAGACAAAGAAAAGAAGAGAAAGCCTAATCACAATTCATAGAGTTATGTAAGTATAGTTGCCGTGTGGCGCACTAAAGCTATCACCCTTCATGAACCCATACCTCGTCCTCTCGATCGTCTAGTTCAACTTATCTTGTCCGAACGGAACATGTCCTCCGACTTGTACACAGGGGGATGAAAAAACAATGGTGGGTAAAGTATGGGGCGCTAAACTGAATAAACAGACATATTGAATTTACTGCACCAAACCACGACCAGTTCACCACCTCTGCTGTTAACCAGTGTTGTGCGACTCTGTCTAAGCTGAGCAACTATTTTTCTGGCAGAAGAAGAGCACGTGCTGTGATCGATGCACAAAAGCATGAAGAAGAAATCACGATAAATACACGCGTTACACTAGGCAGCAGACGCAGAAGAAGAAGACTGCAGCCGTGTATGCGTCTGCGTTCCGTTCCTGCATCGTCACAAGGAGCATTCTAGTGCAGAAGAAGCTCAGCTATTGCTATAAAAAGGTGATTATCTTTTGCCTTACTGCCTGCCACTCAAGTTCTCGGCATTAGGGGCTGAACAATGGTCATTTTTCGCCGGAACAGAGACACCGTATTATCCTCCCTGCACGTCTCTCGAAGCAGTCACTTTTTATGCTACGTTAATACCATAAGGCAGTGTAAACAGGCGAGGAAATATGATCTGTAACGTTTACAATTTCACAAGTAATGAAATATCACTCGAAATCTCGTTGCACTTTGATCCCCCTTATGAACGAGGCTACAGGACGTACGTCCCGGTCAGTATTTTTTAACGAAGGGCTACGCTGACACATGCTGTACACTCCGCTTTGTAGTGGTACCATGGGCAAGTAAACTCAACCGAGTAAACCCAACCGAGGTAACGGTCAGTATTTGCGTGCTTAAATTGTTCGCTTTCACGATGCAAGACTAGGTACAAATGGTAATAAGCTCGCAAATTCAAACTCTCTTCTCAGGAAACGCACTGTTCGCCATAACTGCAAATGTCGTTATCGAAGTCTTACTCTACACAGCGAATTCGCGTGGCTTTAGATACGCTGTTGGCGATAATCTTTCAGAATATATCCACGTGGCATTTGTGAACCACTACCACAAAACACATGTGTCTCGATTGCCCATAACAAGCTTAGGTAAAGTAAGCGCGCACCTACGATGTTGAACGCACAAAGGATGCCCTTGTTGAGCCCAACAATTTTGTTGTTCACGTGCGTTACGTGACTTAAATCTTCTACATTACGTAAATGAAAGCTTATGCATCCCTCTTCGTCCTAAATGTACAATTGTGAATCGGCTTTTTTTTTTACTGTGGTCTATCGCACGCACCCTTCCTCTAATTGCAACGTCGTTAAAAATTACTTTAGGAAGCTTTACTTCTCGCGAAGATCTCACAAAACGCCAGAGGGCAGCACAGGAAATGAAGGTGACGATTCGGTGACTGATATTTGGAAATGATAACTGGCAAATACGGTTTTGCATTTAAATTAAAGTCTAATGATTCCCAAGGAGGGTGTGTGTGTGTGTGTGTGTGCGTGTGTGTGTGTGTCCTGGCGTGCGCGCATGCGTGCGTGAGAGTGGAAGATAATGAATGTCGCTGGTGCATTTTCTGTCGGCCCTTTTTTCAATCAATTAGAATGTGGCACTTACTATTGTACTATTGTCTGAGTTACGGTCTTTTGCAATAAAACTGCACTCTTTATAAAATGACACGCTCACGCCGAGAAGTCGATATTTGATCGAACTTGCCAGGATCCCGAGAAGTAGCTAAAAGGGGAGAAAATATTCTTGAGCAACCAGGCACAATGGCATGTATACTGTTTGTACCAGCGACATAAAGATACTGTACACCATTACATTGGCAAATCACGCAGGGGAAAGAGCAATTTTTATCTCTACAAAGTGGGATGAAACATTATCATTGTTGTCACGCGCCTCTTGTGAGAAATTTTTATATCCCCTCTTTTCCCGTATACACGGCGATTGAGGATCACAATGAAGTGATCACTCATGATAAGCATCTACATCAATCATCTACGTCATAGCTTTGTGAATTATCATGACTGTGTGTTTTCGAAAGTGTGCGTGTTTGAATGCCGCATGAAGTTACACATTTAGTATAACAATCCAGTCCCTACTGCGAGGAGCAGATGATGACCTGTTGTTTGACAGCGCTCATAAGAAAGGAAAACCTCGTGGCACTTTTTGACAGCATCAGCAGGAAAACAGCATAAACTGAAAGAAAATGGCAGGCTACTACTTCTCGGAAGAACACAAAATCAAGCATGTGCATTGAAACATTTCACATAATTTTACCATGACCAACTATCCAAAACAAATTTATATAGACTTTCTCTTTCTATTCATGTTATTTTGGGTGCATACATATGAATGTTTTTAGCAAGCAGCCTATCCCACCAAGATATTGCACTTCGAGGCTTCCTAGTTTTTGTCACATGGTTGAAAGCAGACGCTTTTGCTTGAGGCGCTCACTCGTGCTGACAGTGACACTTTAGCGAGAGTTCACTAAGTTGGTGCTGGTACGTCTGCGTTTAGAATTGACAGCATTTGGCCATCCTATAACTGAAATGAATTGCAGCGCAAGAAGTGCAAACTAAAAATAAAACACGAAACGACAAACCAGATTGCATAGTTAGTGCTGGTATGTCATCTTATGTGTTACTTCGTGTCTGCATTTCAAATCGTTTTGATGTACGTCCGCAAGACCCAATGAACCCTTTTCACAATTTACAAGCGTGCTTCTTCTGCACTGCTTTTTTTAACTAGTAATGGCGGCACTTGTCGTGCTTCATGCGCAGACGCGGTCCAAGTCATGGGCATCCGCAGGGTTCGTGTTCAGGCAGGCGAAGGTCCATCGCTGCGCCCCCCCCCCTCCCTATTCGGTCAATATTGGGGGCAGATTTTATGAACCCCCGCTTGTGTGGCAGCAGGGCACCCCACTGCCTAGTCAATGTAAAGTGCAGATCTTGCACCACCCTCTTAGGTGACTAAGGGTCGCCGCCGTCCATTCTGCCTCCTTCGCTAGCACGCTTGGTGTCCTGGTTGAACGTGCTTGGTCTTGTCTATTATGAGCGCTTAATAATGAGAGGTGACGCGAAGATTTTCACGTCATTGCGTACGCAAACCACGCTTAAAAAAAGCTATTTGGACTGAATGGCAAGCCGCCATTAGTTGCTTAAACTGCATAGCAGGAAAGCGAACTTTACAATTTTGAAAATGGTCTATATTAGGCAAAATTCGGAATGTATGGATAGCTTTAGCATAGCGCCTACATGCTCTTACCCGCAAGCGACAAAACCGAGTATCACGCTAATTTGAAGCTAGTCTCATGATGACTCCGCAAAGCGGCAGTATTGCGTAAAATGAAGGCGCAGATTACAGTTTTTGCAACGCTTACGCATTGTAGCGCCGATGCGGCCATCCACCATGGTGCCGTCGAAGGAAGGCCGTCAGGACCCTCGCAACGACGACGTACTTGTCGTCCGACATCCATTCGCGATGAGATCCTGAGCGCTTGCCACGATGAGCCAACCTCCGGCCACCTCGGATACACGCGCACATTGTTCAGAATCCAACAAAAGTACTACTGGCCGAAGCTTCCAGGCACTGTAAAGCATTACGTCCGCACGTGTCTCGATTGTCAATGACGAAAATCGCCACCTTTAAAACCAGCCGGATTGTTGCAACCAGTTCAAGTGCCCACCATGCCTTTTGCACAAATCGGAATGAATCTCCTTAGACCATTTCCGACTTCGCATACTGGAAATAAGTGGGTAATTGTCGCTACGGACTATCTTACTCGCTACGCAGAAACAAAGGCTTTGTCAAGTGGAACCGCAGTAGAAGCGGCACGATTTTTCATTTAAGATATCGTTCTGAGGCATGGTGCTCCTAGAATTATAATAACAGACAGAGGTACCGCTTTCACGGCCATGCTCCTCAAGTCAGTGCTTGAGTTGAGTGGTACAGCGCATCGAAAAACTACCTCCTACCACCCACAAACCAACGGCTTAACAGAACGCCTCAACAACACAATTGCTGATATGCTTAGTATGTACATCGACGTAGATCATAAAAATTGGGACGACGTTCTACCATACGGGAAGTTTGCTTATAATACGGCGCCGCAGGAAACTACGCGGAGCACGCCATTTAGTCTTCTTTATGGCCATGAAGTGACGACAATGCTTGATGCCATGCTGCTGCACGACTGCGAGGATGCAGACACGGATGTTCAAGCCTTTACCCAACGAGCTGAAGAGGCACGGCAGCTAGCACGCGTGCGAATCGCCCGACAAAAGAGTTATGACGCACAACGTTATAACCTGCGACACCGATACGTCACTTATCAACCAGGCGAGAAAGTGTGGGTCTGGAGCCCTATTCGCCGACGCAGCCTTTGTGAAAAGTTATTGAAGAAGTACTTTGGGTCTACAATGTTATACGGCGCCTAAGTGACGTGAATTATGAGGTTATCCCTGACAGTTCCTCGCGAGCTCAAAAATCTGAAATTGTACACGTTGTGCGGATGAAGCCATATTGCAGTGAGCCAGTTGCGTAATACGTCAACTACATACACCGCGTATTCTGTAGCCGAGCATCGGGTCGATGCTCTTCCTGGAGGGAGGCAAATGCCGCATTCAACCTGCAAAGGAGAGCTCGCACAGCCAGAGAAGAAGACGAAGCTCTTGCCCGGTCCTCTTTACGAGCGCCTTTGATTTTTAATTAAAGTGAGCTCTTCTATATTGAACTCCTGCTGTGTGCGTCGTGACAATATGCTACAAAAGCAAATTGTACTGTCACACAAAGAACGGCAAGGAGTTCGAAACTTGCAGCGTGCAGCTCAAGAAGAAAGCACGCACGAAAGGAGCATAGACAGGACGCGTGCACAGCAACAAATGTCACGGATCAATTTCTTACTTATTCGTGTTTGAGTAGCTTTGGATGAACTCGGTTGAAGTAGCTAGCGAGGTAACCTTCGGGCTCTCTTTAACTACTGTAACTTAAAAGCAATGTTGCCATGAAAGTACAAGAGTTACAAAGCGCACAAATCACGAGATTAGCGTGCGTGCATGAACAACCGCGTTTTGTGAAGACGCGTACGCTTCTTCAGACACAGGACAACTACCTTTACCGCGTCCCCAATGCACGTCTTTCGGGCCATGTCGCTACAGATGGGAACGTGCTGAACGGCATATAATGTATATAAAAAGCTGGGCAATGGTACACTCCATGGTCTGGTAGGTCTGTGTCGCCCACTGCAGCATGGGAGGTTGTAGGTTCGAAACCTGAGGAGAAATTTGCAATCGGTTGGGATATATCTTGCATGATATCAACGACGGAAATAGGTCAGTGGAGCCCTGGTGGACCTCGGCAAAAACACATTTTTGGTAAAACTGATAAAACTAGAGATCTTATCGTGAGCATGGGTAGGGTTGCCCATTCAGTGTGAGAGTGAATTTTCATGCCCCCCCCCCTCCCTTCTCGTTGGCAAAATCTAAACGACAACGTGCTTTGCAATGGGTTAAGAAATTGGAAATTATGCGGAGACTGCCTCCACCCAAGGGCTAGCCCGAGTTGAAGCCGGGAAGTAGACAGTTCCTGAAATGCAACGTCAGGTGTCTTCAGCTGCCAGTAGTTTAAATTACCTGTGTATTCATAATTGAACAAACGTATGAGGCCGACTCTACAAACATCATTTGAGGTGAATAATGGAATGCCGCGTCCCTGTATCTCTCTTGTACGCACTCCTATCATGCTATATATGCAACTAATAACTTGAGCCACTACATCATTTTTAGATTCGTTCACGTATTTGTTGCAGTTTCATCATAACAATCGAGCAGTACTCAACTTCCAGTTGGCTGCCAGTGAAACCCAATGTGTTGCTTAAATATGGCACATTGCCAGTGCCATAAGATTTTTCACAGAAGCAACTTGCTAAAAAATAAGGCCTTACGAACTGCTTGACGTGCCTTCACTCCAAGATTAGCGCAATGAAGCGTACCACAAACTTTATTCTATAAAAACGAGAGCAACCCTTGTTTACGACACTAGACGCACCATTGAGTTCATGTTAATGCACTGGTCGTGTGCGTGTCACTTGTGAAAATTCCTTCAAGTATTTTAGCAAAAAAAGGTACGTATAGAATATTTCCCACCACAGTCTCAGTCACACACCCTAAAGTGATTATTCACACAAAGTCAACCTTTGAAACCTTCATATTGATAAATAGTTCCCCATCGCGCCCTTTAAGACTCCGCTGCTCTACCCGTGGTAATAGAACTGAATGTAAACTGTTGTGCCGCGTAATTCCAGTATACTTCATTCGCAGTAACTGTATTACCTCGTCCTGCAAAGTGAATGATTCTAGTTGCAACTTATGAATTTAGTAAGTAAATCGCAGCAAACTTTTGCCTTTCTTAAGCACAACCAAACAGATTGCGGTTCTTGTTTGTGACCACCACGTAGTTAATATATACAAATGGGCTGACCAAAAGCAACCACCTTCAAAAAGTAGGCGTACATATAGGGTTGAGTAGCTAACCAATTTAAACCATCATTAGATCTTTGTAAATGGAGTTCCGTTCAACTGAACTGATAAACACTATTCGCATTGTTTGAAGGGTTCTAATGAAAACTTTGTTTTCATGTACTATACAACAGAAATCTTTATTTTTTTAATGTAAAAAGTTACCACATATGCTATGTTTACGTGTTTTGGTCAAATGGGTAGCATAGCAGATTTTACCCTTACTGAAAATAAAAATATATAGTTTTCGCTTAGACACGCAATGCAGCACGAGGTGGTCCCTCAAGCTGTAGTACGACACGTGGTGTTGGGTCTTACTGATCACAACCGAAAATTTCTACAAATTTTCAAGCTGGAATAAATCATACCAATCTCGTTTGATTGCTCGCAGGGAAGCTTAAGAGACGCTTGTTTAGTTAAGCTCCTCGGTGATAAGATGTAAAGAATTAAGAGAGGAAAAGGTTCGGACTGTTATTAGTGTTGGCGACCACCGCATTCTGTTTTTCGACTACGCCTTCTTTGATGGTAATAAGGGCTTGAGACAAGTTTTGTGGACCTTCTTTGAGCCTTCTCTATATGTTCTCTTTCAAAAATGCAGGAATGGCCGGTGTATGTGATAGTGCACCAGATATTTGTGGTCATTCCACCCTTGCTGGGACTCAACGGCAACCTGGAGCAGACCCTGGTTGCGAGACTTAGCACCCAGGTGCGTATTCAGTGCGCCTCACTTTGACCCACACCCACATAATGAAGAACCAATCTACGTCCTCGCTTGTCTATTCCACCTGCACTATTTGAATCTACGCTTTATTGCGTGCCTGTCAGACAGTTGCTTTGAGTTGCTCTGTACAGTAACACATGCTTGATTTTTATTCACGCCTCACCGAAATTACCAAACGTAATGATTTTTTATGGCATCTCTCATAGCATAGGCTCCTTTTGGTGTTTGCACCTCATAAAACATCTAACCTATTGTTCCTCGTTTAGGCACACTTTTAAGACACCTAACTGAAGTATTCGATTCACCCTAATACTCGCAGTTTCATGCATTTTAAGTCTTCTCGATAGGCGTGTTGCCCACTCCACTACCTTTATGCTTCGCACAATTACCAGAAGATGTGTTCAGGAATCGTATATGAGATGGTATCCTAAAGCTAGTTAAGTACAGTTACTAGACGAAATGCAGTCATTTTTTGAACCAGTGTCGCCTGAAAGAGACGCGATGTTCACTAAATAAGGTGTGCTTGTTAAGGTAATAAAAATCCTTCAGTATGAAAGCTCAATGTATGACAGCATCTAAAACGACAATTTGATCAACAACAATGACCTACTTACCGAGAAATTAAGGTAAATGCACAAGAACACATGTGCCGCCGTAGGACATTCTTAAAATGATCCTGATGACATCAGACAATCCACCTACAGTTATTCACTACTAATCGGTTTAACTGCAATAAATAAAAAATCTTCCGTGCATCAAAATGCGCAATAAGATGCTGCTTGTTTGTTTCTGTTTGAATAATGAAAAAAAAAGAACCACCGGACGTAACTATGGGAAATGGCGCAAATGGTTCAAAAATGCATTTTCCGTGTAGTTACAGTGGACATATGGTGCCATCTAGCGGGGCGCATTCGAATTGAAAAACGTCTATGATCTTGAACTAATGGCGGGAATTTAATCTATGGCCGTATTTTCTGCTGTGGCTCCCGCTGCTTTCGATCTGCTGCTAGAAAGCCGGGCAACGTTGTGCATTGCAACACTGACGTGAGTTGGTCCGAACTGTCAACTTTTTGAGCGAGTAATTTGAAGTGCACTAAACTGTTACGGACAACTAGAACGTGATTTTATTTCAAAATAGGCCCTTCTTTGGCACAGAAGTAACACATGAGGTTTATGGACCAATATTTCTTCAGTCAACGTCGACTTAATAGTTGCCTTTAGTATCTTTTTAGAGGTCATCGAAGTCATGATCCGCTAAGTAAAAGCACTGTGCCATAGCAAACGTCTGATGACTAGGAAAGAAAATACACAGTCATAACTCAGTGCCAAGTTGAATACACTCGAGCCTGCAGGTATAAACCCTTTCAAGGGGGTTCTTGAACCCATGCAATATGACATAGTGCATACCCAACTAGAACTGATGAAAGTGGAGCCCTTATATCAATTTCTGACGTACAATTTGCACGTGCGGCCTCCGTCAGATTGATAATGAATTAAGCATTATCATAATATTATTTCACAATTTCGTGATGCATCTACACATCTCCCCTTCCAACTCTACGCCCTCCCATTGTTTCTTTTAAAGGGAATGCCTGATTCGTCATGGCGGCCTCCTTATCTCCACCATCCCCGCTTTCAAAGGTGCCCTCTACTACTTTTTGCTTGTTTTGAAGGAGACGGTATTAAGCATGCGTACAGAAGCGCTGAAGAAAGTAGTGCTAAATTGTAGACAAAATGTTGAAATGACGCCTCTAGCACATACTGAATCCAGGAATTCTCCTTAGCCATGCATAGTGTCACATAGCCTAGCAAGAAGGTGGGAGTGTTGTGAGGATCACGGAGGAAATGAGGAGGCGAGAGGGTGAAGCATGACGTAGTCTTGTAAGGTGCACTTCAGCAAAGAGCTTAAGCTAGCGCCCAGGCATATGAAGAATAAACGTGCAGCTTTACTGCAGAAAGATTCATCCGGACGCAAAAGTAGGTCTTCCTGGCAGCACAGTCTTGCTACACGTCAGCGAATTCCAGTCCGAGCGCATCTTAACAACGCTGCCCCAACATTCTTACAATGTTCCTGTGGATGAGCCAGACTTTTTCATGCGATAACGTTACAAAGCTTGTTTCGCAGAAATGCCGGCATCGGCATTCGAGCCGGCATCGTTCAAAGGGAGCAAAGAAATTATGGTCTTTTCCATGACTCACACAAGAGTCAAATGAATTGAAATAATAATATACATGTCCAGATCCCAGTGAGAATCGAATCTCAGCCATTTCCTTTCAACCAAGTATTCTGTCACACAGCCAAGTCGATGCTTGGAAATGCAACTGAAATGACTTCCTCTACGTGTAAATGATGCTAAAACAACTTCCATGCTTTACAAACACAAGAGTGTTGTACACAGGCTTCATAATATAACGTGGCATAGCGCCGTAAAAATCTCGTGGTACAGGAGTACATTGCCATTGGGTGTAATATCACTCGATCATCATAATAACCTTGCGGTTTGAAGCCAACCGCAGATGACAAAAGTCATAAACGTTAAGACATGTATTCCTTTGCGATCATGCAGTGGGTGCATAGAAAGCAAAAAAAAAAGATATTCATTCGCATAAATGCTACTGATTGAAAGTGTGCGACCCTTCATAGAGAGTGCAGTTATATGCAAAAACTTTAATGACACAAAGTACTTTTAACTTTATCGCTTACTTTGAAGTCATCCACGATTTATACATTTCGGGTTACATGACACAATAAAACATCTTCACCAAGGTCTTTGAAATACGCACTAGGGACAGAACACTGCTCTCGCATTCCACTTTCAAACCAATATGGCCAAACGTACTTTTCAAAGTACACTTCAGTTTTCGGGAATAGAAAATAGTGAACAGAATATTCTGAACTTACTTATTAAAGTTTAGAATGCCGAAAATCCCTGCAAGCTTATCCTAAATTGGCATATAACTCGGTTCTGCTCTTTTTTACTTTATTAGCCGTTAAACTTTATAAAGGTATAATGAATTATAGAACTAATGAAATTTCCCTACCTTTCGAAAAATGAGAACCCGGCAAACGCACGTAGTCAGTGCTGCTTTACCGAAATTTATTTGAAAGTTTTCCCATCTATATATTCAAAAAATGGATTTATTCTGCTTCAGCAAGAACAAAATACTCCTTCTAAGTGCGAGATGCGCATAGAGTGCATAGGTTTGCTCTGAGGTCTAATAAAATGTGGGTGTACTTCAAATTCCACATTGGGACCTCGAGGGAGCAGACATGGTCCTGTTGTGAGTTGCCTCAGAGACTAAACTAGCTTTTTTTCGGCAGGGGGAGGGGGAATAAAGGCTTTTTTTTCGTTATATGAGGTACAAGAGACTGCAACAGTTGTCTGTGTCAACATACGAGAGCCTGTTAACGTTCAATCAACAGGCTCTCTGTTCGGTGTGGTGAAAAACTCTGGGATTGATGCAAGTGACAGATGTGCTACAAGCGCTGTTGACTTCATTCTGAACTGCTTTTAAGCAGTTCTAAAAGTGGAGTGCTTCTATCACCTTAAGCGACGCCTCCTAAAAAATTGCCTTAAGAAACCACCAGAAGCCATGTGGTCTGAGTCTTGTGGGTCATTTGTTCACCACTGTGCTTCCGCGCAAAGAGGTTTTAAAAAAATTGCTCTAGTGAAAACTTCCGCAATGCTTTGCCAGCAATACTGAAGCCAGCTTTAGCCCTCCAAAGGTCTCAGAAAGATGCTGTTTTCTGGTGGTGCTTAATTAGACAATAAATGGCTTTGATTTGTTAGTCTACGTAATTATAAGTTAAAAGATAGTTGTTTCCAAAGAATTATTACGCAGAGACTAGTATCGGTGACTTAATCTCCAACAAAGTTTGCCTTCAGTTTGAGGCTTCCTAAATAAAACTATAGTGACATAAGGACGCATTTTGAGCTCTATCTGACCCGAAAAGGTTGCCACGTTGTCTTGTGAGGAAAATGCTCCTTCTCAGTCGTCAAACGCCAACAGCTCATCATGCCCCTAGTAAGATGGCTGTCTCAGGCGCAATCTTGCAGTTGGTACGGCTTCACTAGTGGGCAAGAATTTTCACTCCAGCATTTTTGTTCAAGCCTTCTTGCCGCCACGTAATAGCCCTGGAAGGATGATTCCACGAGATGGACACGGGTCCAAAAGTTGATATTTTAGATTTCATTGAGTATTTTATATTTTGTGCACCTCTCACCAGGTAGCCCGAAAGTCAACTTCGTTTTATGATTAACGACATAACTTACGAGAAAAAAATATCAAACTTCACCAACACGGAGGCACCAATTTGATCACCTGTCATTTTCGAAAATTGCAGATACTCTAAAAAGACAAATATTTTTGTTTCAAAGAAGATAATTTTTACCTGAAATGCATGTCTTTTGAAGAATGAATTCATACGGTTTCAAGTTTGTAGACTCAAAGAAAATAGCTTTTAAAAATGTCTAATTTTGCGACAGTTCAAAATAAGTTACGTGTTCTCCATTTTTTTTTTCTCCGAAAGTAATGCAAGCAGAGTTTTCAAACTTCAGTATTTTAATGATATAATGTGTTTATTAGGCGCATAAAATATTGCTGCCGTAGGGCAATTGTAAATTTATATATATTGCGTCAAATTGCTCATATTGGCAAAAGCTTACTCCACGGAAATTTGAATAATGAAAAAACCCCATCTACGATTTTTCCTAAAATCTCGTAAATAGACAAACGAAGGCCATCACAGAGTAATACAGAAAAAAGTGTTGCATTATTTTGTTTTTAGCGACAATATTCGTGGTACAAATCAGACCTTTTCGAGAATGCGCTGATAAGTTGAGAAATCTAGACATCAGAACAGAAAAGCGGCAATAAGATTCAAACGCGAGTAAACGTGACAGCATTTGGTGAAGAAAGGCTGTTTTAGCAGATAGAAGTAACTATTTGGAACACGGCATTCTACAGTATCTGAATTCACTCTTATACGTAGAGCACTGAAACTTCTAATATGTGGTGCCTCTTCATTACTGACACACAGATGGAGCTGCTGTGACGGCCATGTGTTTGCAACAAATTGGGTAAGAGAATTGAATGTTGAATGAGTTCATAAACAATTCATAATAAATTTTTATCATTTGGGGCACGAACACTGCCGCATTAGACTGAAGAACATGCTTTAGGGCAAGTTGTTATGCGTCGTCTGCTTTACAGATGAATTGATGTGCGCCTCATCTCGGAGGCAATGCCTTAGATCATATGTTTCAAAGTAGGAACAAAGATTACGCCTCCCGTGTTTTTATCGACAAAAACACTGAGGAATTCTTTTTAACGGACTCTACTTCAGTTTTGCATTCGCACTGTGTTTTTTTGTTGCAAACACATGGCCGTCACAGCAGCTCCATATGTGTGTCAGTAATGGAGAGACACCACATATTAGAAGTCTCAGGGCTCTATTTATAAGAGTGAATTCAGATACTGTAGAATACCGTGTTCAAAATAGTTACTCTTATCTCCTAAAACAGCCTTTCTTCACCAAATTCGGTCACATTTACGCGTTTAAAGCTTATTGCCGCTTTTCGTTCCGATGTCTTGATTTCTCAACTTATCAGCGCATTCTCGAAAATCTCTCATTTGTACCACAAATATTGTCGCTAAAAACAAAATAATGCAACAAGTTTTTTATATTACTGTATGATGGCCTTCGGTTGTCTATTTACGAGATTTTAAGAAAAATCCAAGATGGGTTTTTTTCATTAATCAAATTTCCGTGGAGTAAACTTTTGCAAATATGAGAACTTTGACGCAATATATATAATTTACAATTGCCCTAATGAACACACACCCAATGAACACACTATATTCTTAAAACGTGTGAAGTTTGAAAATGCTGCTTGCAATACTTTCGAAGAAAAAAAATGACGAATACGCGACTTATTTTAAACTGTCGCAAAATTAGACATTTTTAAAAGCTATTTTCTTAAGGTCTACAAACTTGAAACCGTATGAATTCATTCTTTATTAGACATGCATTTCAGGTAGAAAGTATCTTCTTTGAAAAAAATATTTGTCTTTTTATAGCATCTGCGATTTTCGAAAATGACAGGTGACGAAATCGGTGCCTCCGTGTTGGTGAAGTTTGATATTTTTTTCTCGTAAGTTACGCCGTTAATCATAAAACGAAGTTGACTTTCGGGCTGCCTGGTGAGAGGTGCACGAAATATAAAATACTCAATGAAATCTAAAATATCAACTTTTAAACCCGTGTCCATCTCTCGTGGAATAAATCACCCCCCATCATTAACCTCAGTGTTCAGAAACACTCCTTCACGTGGCACACTCTCATAGCAGTAGCAGCGCGTTTGAAACCAGCGTGTGCGTTGGCGGTGTCTTGGCGCAGCTTTTAGGGCCACGCACGGTAATATTCCGTCATAACCGCGTCTGTGTGGCATTGAAGGTGGCGGCAAGTCAAGCTCAAGACAAGGAGCTTTTATGAATGCGGGCGTAAGACTGAAGTTGTACTGAGATGGCTTCAAGGGGCCCTGCGGCACATTTACTACAGCCTTATGTAGCACTGGAACGCCTGTAGCCGGGATTACTGAAAGAAGCTATGAGTCCTCAAATTCAATACTTGAGCAGAGCAGACTACAACGAGAAACGTTCTCTTTCACATTTTACTCGCCTACTGACGTCAAGACCACTTCCAATCGCAGCGCGCGTCTCATAAGGACATCCTGGAAATGTCATCTGATAGTGGCTTTCAAACAATACCTCGCGATCGCTCTTTTTGAGGGCGTCGATAGCATGAATACTACGAACCATGCACGTGCGTCGAGTAGCAGACGCTCCCATGGTCACACTGTGTAAAATACACACATACGCTTTGGGCAAGGTCAGTTCTCAGTTTGCATGCAAGGCGCGTTTTTTACGGCAACGCCGGCGTTCATTGCCTCGTGCATTTTTGGCTCGCTAAAAACTCGGCACAAATTTCCACATATAATTGCAGGCGTGCCATAGCCTCGTTCGGAGGCTAGGTGTTGTGTTTGTTATTCTGAAAACACATCATTTAAAGAGAAATGATTTCTTTCTGGGAAAATATAAAAGAGATTTTTGCTGTTTTAGCATTCAATCAAAGGCCTAGCTACCACCATATGAATATGACATGCTATTTCTCGCATCAAGCCAATCAAAAGCAATTGGTGTTTGTCGTCACGCCATATGACATGACGTCACTTACCATAGTAAAAATAGCCGCTGTGTGTCGCCGCAGTCTGAAATCAAGGTAGTTTATCCCGTGCATTGAAATTATAACTGCGCCAATTTTGGCGTTGTCGTGTGCGCAACGATATCGGCGTGTTCCACAGCACCACGAGAACTAATGATAAATACGTGTTCAAATAGTGTCACAGGGCCCCTTCACGGCTCTTCCATGGAAGAGTATATCCTATACTTTAAATTGTTCAACATTGTTTCGAAACGCAATATACTACAAAGTATATTTTATTTATCTCGCAGGCAAATTTGGGCAACCTGAACCGGGTTCGCAAACAACTACCCATGATATTTGCAAACATTGCCCTCTTGCAGGTAACGTACCTACTTTTGGTCATTAAATTACTGCTACAATCCTCGAAAAGTTTTTATAGTGAACTGTAAGGTGAATATAATTCACGTGAATAATTAATTGCTCATAAATGAGATTACCATGTAAGGTGAATCAATATATTAACAAAACTGTCTCAATAAATAGTTTTACTGTTTCGTAGTGCGATGAAGTGTTCGTCGCTTTCGCTGAAAATCGTTACTTTTTGTTGATTTACTTTCGCGTAAGTAGGTATTCCTCGTAACATTTCTATTCATCGTTCCATACTGTGGGTATAAAATTCCTGCCTGTGCAATATCTTGAAAAAGGCCTGCAAAATGACAACTTCTTGTGATAACTTGTCTAGTATAAAAAAACAAATGAGCAATTATCTGTGGCCTGTTGACGCCAGCACTGAAACTATTGCAGTTCACGTGTATCAAAACTGTCCCTTATAAAAATGGCTGTTGATTTTTCATTGTTGGAATGTGATCGAATGATTCACTCTATTGATCATCAATGGTTCCGCAATACTCAATGACTTGCTTCAATTCTTTGTCGACAATATTCATGTTGAACATTTTGCAATAAAAACGTCATTGACTCATTTTCACTTCAATACCATTGAGGAAGTATTTCGTGAACTAAAGTTCTGTTGAGCACTTAGCAATAGAAACTTTATTGTGTCATATCTATCAAAAAACCATGGACGAAATACTTCTAAATAATATTTCTGCTGAGCACTTTGCAATAAAATTTTTATTGTCTCATTTCTGTCAAAAAACCGTGGACAAAATATTTTGCAAGCAATATTTCAAAAGAAAAATTTAGACGCATGCTCACTCATGTTATCCAGCGTGCACGGGCGAAGGAGGGGGAAAGAGAAAAGGAAAACAGAGGCGAGAGCCGCGGATGCTGAGAAGTTTCGTGTTCGCGGTGCGGCTGCTTTATAGTGTATGCGTGACAGTATTGAAACACTGGCTTCTATGTTGATGCTCGTGTTCTAAAGCATGAATCTTTTTTCATTGGCGCCAGTATGCCCTACGAAATAAGTTAAAAAAAGTTCTGTTTTCTGTATAAAGGCCAGGAGTTGCCGATGCAGTGGACCGTGCGTCCAGCGCGTCAAGACAAGTGGTCGGCCGGGGTTGGTAGTGTAGCCCACGTAGGTGGCGAGTGCGAGCCTGGTGAAGGCCCGGGCAGGTTCCCAATAGTTGGTCAAGTGTTGCCTCTGTGGCTGGGGCAACGCAGAATGGGCATGTCGTTGGGAGAGGCTGTGTACCGGATGGGTATGTAACCCGCATTGCAGGAGTCAAGGCGGTGTCCATACGAATCCTGAGCGCAACCTCCTCTCGGTGAGTTAAGCCACCGAGAAAGTCTGGTCCACGCGGTGGAATGAGTGCGCGCGTGGAGCACCAGAGGGTCTCTTTTTGCACGAGCAGGCTGTCCTTCAGGCACAAACGATGTAGAGTAATCGGGTGTTGAACAGTCACTGGATGGCGAGCGGCATCTGCTTTCAATTGAGCCACTACAGACCGGCGGGTCCACAATACGCGGACAGGACATGCACACGAGTGGATCAGTCGGTGTATATCAGAGGCTATATTGAGAAAGCTGGTCACTTTCTGGTGTGCAGAACGCAGTCCTCGATAGCTGCGTCCGCGTATACCACTAGTGAGTTGTTGTTAGTAGTGACGACGCCCTTCGTCGCCACTTGTCGGGTGGATTGTCGTAGGCAGGTTAGAGGTCAGTTATCAGTGGCTTGTGCCTTGAGCCGTGGTGGAACTTGTACCAAGGGTGCGTCAGGCTGTGACAGCATTGAATTGTAGTATTGAGCTATAGCTGCCACAGCAGAAACAGCTTGACTCTAGAGGCAGCGAGTGACTCGACGCTGGTGTGGAATTTCGTCGATGGTGTTCAGCTGCGCTTCCGCCTGGAGGGTTGCGATAGGCCTTATACGAGCAAGGCATGTAATCGTCCTCATGGAATCTCGAATGGAGAATTCAAGCAAGTGCCAGTCTCTTAATGTCAGTCGTTGAAACTGATCTTGATAAACGAGCCAAGGTTGTGTGATTGATCGCACCAAAATACGGGCCATTCAAGAACAGGCACCTCCGGTCTTTTGAGAGAGGCAACGAATGAGATGGAGGGTCTTGGCACTCTTCCGACGAGTAGAGCGAACCCACGCATTCGCAGAGCCATATGTGCCCAGTTCGATCCTGAACACACGTATTGTTTTTACAGGGGTGAGGGTGTGGCCATTTAGGTTCAAACAAATTGGTGTCTGCAGGAGGCGACGGCGACCTCGTCTGTTGGTGATAGATATTAAGGCAGTCCTCATGGCAGATAGTGTTAGTCCTATGCGCGCAAACCAGTCCAACGCCTTGTCCAGAGCCCTCTGAAGTACCTCCTGCTGGCGTTGCTGGTCTGGATGTAGTGTCCACACAGTCAAATCATCCGCATACAGGATGAAGAAGGCATCTGGAATGCGTGCTAGTTACCAGGCGAGGAGCGACAGGGCAAGATTGAAAAGTATCGGTGCCAGTAGCGAGCCCTGCGGTACACCCCGCTTCATTACAAAGTGTCCGGTTCGTTCCTTGCTTACTCGGAAACAGAAGGTGCGGTGTGCCAGAAAAGACACCACAAAGTCTCAGACGCAAGGCGGATGTTGAAGCCTTTGCATTAGGCGAATAATCGCAGAGTGGCTGACATTGTCGTAGGCCTTGTGAACGTCCAGGGCGAGAAGGATTCGAACGCTGCTTCATCTTCTTCCAACAAGCACCGTAGATGTAAAATGATCTAGGCCATCTTTTGTACCCAAATACGGTCAAATGCCAATGTGGGATGATTGGTACCAGGCGTGCTTTTTCAGCCACCAAAAAATTCGCGATGCCAACATGCTTTCAATAAGCTTGCATAACGCACACGTCAGGGCAATCGGAAGAAGATTAGAGAGGTTCTTCGGGTGCTTTCCCGGCTTTGGTATCGGCACAACTTCGGCATGCTTTCACGATTCAGGCAGCTCTCCAGTCGTTGAAATGGCGTTCAGCGTGCCCAGCAGTCACTGTAGTGCAAGGTCAATCATGTTTTTGAACACTTCATAGGAGATCCCATCTGGCCATGGTGCCTTGCGTACTTTTGCCTGGTCAATTGCTGCCTGGAGCTCCACCATCGCGTACGGCGCTTCCATGCCTTCGATGTCTGACGGACTTGGAGTCGCACCAACCTCCGGAGGCAGGTTATACGGACAGCTGAATTGTGGTGGGGCCAAGTTGTAGGTCGGGAAAAAAACCTTAACTATTTGTTGAGCGAACTGGCTTGGCGTGCGTCCATATGACAGACACTCACTGGCCGCTGGGTCCGGCGTACACAAAATGAATCGCACTGATGATTTTAGGAAAGCATGACAACAAAGAAACAAACGGAAGGCAGCGAGACAAAGAAAGATTGAAATTGAAATTTGGTTGGTTTATTCTTGATTAATGGTTGCATGATTTGATGATGAACTTGAACATCAAGTATAGAGAAGTTAAGTAGAAGTCAGCAGGAAAGCGTATGCCACTGAAATTTGCTCACTCTTTGAATATTAAGTACAGTTCTTATATTCCAGCATGGATTTGTAACAGTGAACCACGTCCAAGACAACCAGTGCATTACTGTAGAGATAATGTACCAGCTGTAAAAACCTCAATTTTCTAAAACGCAACTGAATGGAGTAACAATAAAGATTTTGAAGTTCGTTCAGCACCATTTCTTGACCCCATGTGCACGCGGATGTTCACGAAAGAGATGTGCAGAAGGATTGTTTACTTGAAGAGAGACCTATCTGTCCGCCGCTAATTTGTGTACGTCATACTTGAGCTTGGTGCGCGTCTTTGCTTTCACTTGAACAGCGGTGTGATGCTGAATAAAGGTAAGAGTATACCCAGTCCCCATAAATAAGATAAGTTAAGGACTGAAATATAGCAAACACCACTCTATATCGCGAAATAATGCACATAAACTTTAATTGCGGAAATAAGTAATCATGCAAATCCTAAAAAGACGCTGCTGCCCCAGCGTGCTGCTTGTGGCAGTTCACGCGTACGGAATGCAAATGTTAGAGTAGGCATGCTAAAGTACCAGCGCAACGTCAACTTGCGAAAGCACATAGTCTTCAAACAGCTGAGAATAGGCTACTGTTACTGACACACGTGTACCTCGCGAGACAAGTAAGTGAAATTGTTTACAGCACATGCATGTGCGAGAAACATACGTATGTTTCAACAGCCGAACACAGCCTCGTTGTGCTGGTATCCGCGAATTTTGGTGAGCGAAACACCTGCGGTTCATGGGAAAGCACTAAAATGACGCACGAACACACGCTAATTGTTCTTGCAGAACGGCGCACCACGTACCGATGTCAAAGCCGAAAGCCTTCGCCGTTGTTGTCTCGAGTTCATTAAGCCCTACAAACTATTCGCTGACAAAATGCCTGCGCAAGCAAACGCGAATAGCACAAAAATTTCAAAGTTCCACCAACTGTTTGCAAAAGCCACTTGATAGACATATACCCGCAAAACGTCTCGCCCTCATGCCCTGGCGCTATGGTACAATGGGTAAGGCATCTGCTTCACGTGCATGAGGTCCTGAATTGGATTCCAATGCTGGGTGGTCTGCAGATGTAGGTGACTGCAATATCAATGGCTTTCTAATAACCTATAGTGATAATATTCACTGCATTATTGCCGAGAAACCAATTTCGAGAACGCGAAATATAGTTTTTTCGCATTATTGAACCATTAATGGCTTTCAATTGAAAGTCTTGGGTCAATTTTCAATGCTTGTCAACAATGGCCTTTGTGGTGTTTCGATTATTCCACAGCGTATTTTTCATTGCTATTTCATTTTTTCTCAATCATAAATCTATATCCAGTTAACTTATGGCTTTTATTGAAAGTAAAGGGCCAAATTTCAATACCCGTCAGCAATTTTCTCAACGGTATTTTAATTGAACTGTCATGTTTTCTTATTCTACGTGTTATCATAGCTAAATACCTTCTCTTTGTTTTTTTTCAATAGAAATTTTCGTAAGGGATATACGCTAAAACATGCTTTTGAGTATAGAATCGAAAAAACTATTTCTTGTTACGTATTTCGAGTAGGAATACACAGGGGACACGGATGGGGTATTTTTGTTGGAAGTGCTGCAGGTGGATGAATGTGAAAACTGATCCAGTAGATGCAGAGCTATCAATATTTTGTGGAAAGAGAAAACAAGTGGGGCAGTGGCACAATAAAAAAGGTTGTAGGAGCGAAATTCTCCGTTGTAATCATCAAAAATGCAACTCTAGGCACGCTGCCACCAATTTGCTGACTTCATTGGTCTCAATATGCGGACGCATTTGTAAACTATATGCAGAAACACCACTTATACTACAGTTTGTGTTCTTGTAGCATTGTTCAGTCTGGTTTATTTAAAAGCATTAAAATAAATATAACAGTATTATAAATATTCAGTATATAGGGTCATGTCGCATTTCTTTATATTTACTACGCGGTTCTTAGTGAAACTTTGCAGCAATATTTTTGTACAAGAAGATCAACAAAGAGTTCTATTTGTGAACACGATATAATTGACAAGTATTCACACAGGTCACACTCGAGTAGAATTATCACTTTGGGAGGTATATGCAAAAAAGTTATTTTTAAAAGTCGCTAAAACTTGTGAAACGTTGGTAGATGAGTATAAGTTTATAGGTTGATTGTGTTTCGGCAACTCATAAGGTTGCAGTGTGTCATTCAGACAAAAAAGGCTAAATTATCATCTATGGTAAATGTTCGCTTTGGCTGTCTTGAATAAATTCGATAACAAAGTTCATGTTATTTAGATTTAAACATGGAACGTGACATCCGCAGAATAAATTACTTTTTTATTAGAGAATCGAAAACGGCCACAACTCTACTAATAGCAGGTTTCCAAGTGTAATGATGAATTTTTTCCCGTTTTGTGGTACTTTCTAGTACCGATAGCGCTAAATTTGCATTGCTGGAAACAGTACAGTTACATGTTCTAGGTGCGATGCTCCTTGGGGTGTGGGTCTATCCCTCCTCTGTAATAGACTGTTGTAGTAGCCCCTCTTAGTTAGTTTTAAAGATTGCTCACTAGAAGGCGTTGTATGTATGTAATTGGTTCGGTTCGTACTGTCGTTCGGACGACGTTCGGTTCGGACTGTCACGGTGGATGGACGTGTTTTTTGAGCGCTCCCGATCGACTGCGCAGATAAGTTGTTTTCCATGTTTTGAGCTTGTCCTTATATTTATAGGGCAGCAGTTAAAATCCCCGTAGCACTTATTTTATTGTACGGCTTTTTCGGGGGTCAGTCAGCAGGTATTTATTAGTTTGGGTGTGTGTGTGTTAGATTTTCGTTTTTTTTGATAATTTTCTTTTTCTTTTCCACCCGTGGGGGAGGTGCGCGTATATTGAACACGCAATTTTTTGTAGTAGAGCTTAGACTTTCTCTTTTTCGTAGGGCAGGGCTTGAGTTTTGTAATTATCGAGAGAGACAAGTCACAGAACAGTTGGTGTCGGAAAGACATGGTTAATAAGACTGCGAAGTGTTCAGGATGTGGGGTTGGTTTTAAAGTGGACCCAAGTGTAGAAGCGGATTGAGAAGAGGCTGACGCGAAGTGTAGGCAATGTGAGGTCAAGGAAAAAAATTGAGAAAATGATGGTTACCCAGAGTGACATTCTGAGGAGAATCTCCGAGCTCGAGACTGCGTTGGCGACAGAGCAACAGAAAACGAGGGCTATGGGAGAAAAGCTGAAGTCCGCCGAGGAAGCGCTAGCCAACGTAAACAGAGCAGTGACCTACGGAGAGAACAGCAGGAAACCGGCAACCAGAAATTTTGAGAAGAAAGAGCAAGCAAGCTTAGAAAAAACAGGTTCAGCCGGTTGATTTGTCGCAAGGCCCAACTTCAGTGAAGTAGTGGTGGGGCTGGGAGGGAAGAAAGAAGCCAGCGTCACAGGTGCAAGTAACCCCCAGGAGCAAGACGCTCCAGCTGAAATGTCACAGCATGTGATAGTTGCTGGGGACTCGAATTTAAATCGATGCACAGAAGCCATCAAAGAGAGGGTAAGAGGTGACAAGAGGGTGCAGTAAGGGCGTTCCCAAGACGCAAGCTGGAAGCCGTCATGAAGTAAGCGAGCGCAAAACTCAAAACTACAGCTGATAGAGAAAACCTCGTGATAATTTCAGGCCATTTAAACGATGTCTTAAATGAGATACAGCAGGACTAGCATCTACACTGGCGAAATGCGTCGACGACATGCACGCCACTTCTCCTGAGGTAAAGGTAGTGATATGCACAATACCGGAGGTACCGGTGCGTGATAGCAACCTGCAAAGAGCGGTTGTCAACGCAAACCAAGAGATATGGCGGATGAGTCGAGAGAAAGGCTTTCAGGGGTTGGAAATAAACAGAGAGATGTATACGTGGGGTGGTTTTCAACGAGACAGAATTTACTTCCATGGGCAGCTAGGTCATGAGGTGGGTTGGCGACTTGCAGGACGCGCAGTAGCTTTTTTGAGGGGCAAGCGGGCCCTTCGGGGTGCAGGATAGCTAGTAACGAGGATAACAACCAGCGAGACTCTTTGACAGGTGGTATGAACAGATACGATTCCAAAGTGACACCAGTATCTAAGATAGGTAGAGTCCGGGGCAGAAATAAACGTAGGCATGAGCGCCGAGCCATTTAAGACATAGGGCATATTGGCATGCATGGCGGTAGGAACAGGCTGAAGTGGGAAGAGATAGAAAAACAGCTAAGGGAGAAGAGGCCGATGGTATACGGTTTTGTAGAAACACATCTTAGGGAAATGGAACAAACTTCTAACAATCTGGACTACGCGTGGGAATATTGTTATAGAACAGAAGGCAGCAGGAAGGTGGGTGGTGTTGGGGCATTCTTTTATAAAAGTACAGAATGGCAAAGGGTCAAGCAGGAGTGCAAGGAACATTTATGGGTAAAAGGGAAAGTGGCAGGTCAAATGACACTCCTTGGTGTGGTGTGCTTGTGGACGGGAGCAAAGTCCAGAGAGGAAAACCAGGCAATGGTAGAGTGTACATCAAAGGACAATGAGAAGTTAGGAGGGAAGTGCGTGATAATTATACTAGGAGATATGAATGCACACATAGAAGATATAGATGGGTATACCGACGCCACAGGCAAAATGATCATGGGTATGTGTGAAAGTCTGGATTTGATCAGTTGCAAGAGTACCGAGAAGTGTGAAGGGCAAATAAGATAAGAGGTAGGAAGGCTGCAGTCGAAGATAAATTACGCACTGATGTCACATAGGATGTATGATAAGCTCAGGGGAATGCACATAGATGAAGGCGGCTCCAGAAGTCTGGATAGTGATCACAAACGTATCAAGCTAAGTTTTGGGAGAGAAGTGAAAGTGGGAAGCAGACAAGATGAGCAGCTACAGGAATATTTTTATTCAGAAAGGCAAATTGAAATAACCACTAAACAAATTGAGAAAGTAATCACTGAGGATAAAAAAACAGTGTGGACATACACGAATCTAATAAGACTGTTTGAGCTAGAGCTTGCTAAGGCACGTGAGAAGTCACCCCGGAAAAGAAGACACAAACCCAAAAATTCGCGGGATGAGGATGTTAAGAGAGCCATAGTAAAACGCCAGGAAGCATCTAGGGAACACAAACATGCTAAGCAGCGGGGTGAACCGACAGATGATGTTGAAAGAAAATTGGAAAACTTTCTAAGCTGTGGAAAGGATGCATCCCTTTTGGTCAATGAAAAGACTAGAAGAAAGGGAGCCCAGTGGCTTGCAGATGTACATAAAATAGATAGAAAGGCAGCTGCGAAACTTCGGAACCATCTAAACTTCCTAAGAAGTAAGACGAGTCTAGAGCAAAGGTTTATATCTACAGCTCAAGATGCTAGGCTAGAAGGGGACGAAGCTATTGAATATATAGGAACAAGGGTGACAGAAAAATTTCAACAAAGAAGTGCATTATGCACCACAATAGACAAGGATGAATCAAGTGGCGCAATGGCTTCATTTTCACAACAAGAGTGGGAAAGGGCTGATAAAAGGGTTCCTAGTAGTACATCAACAGGCTCAGATGGCATTTCAATTACGCTGATAAAGACATTAGGTCCAAAGTCGAAGCAGGCTTTGAGAGAGGCAGTGAGCAAAATATTTAATCGATGGAGAAGTTCCCAATGGATGGAAACTTAGCAGGGTGAGCATGATCTATGGAGACAAAGCTGACATAAACAACTACCGTCCTATAACAGTGACATCAGTGGTCTACAGGCTGGCGATGCAGATTATAAAGAAAAGACTGCAGGCATGAATAGAAGATGAGGGGGTGCTGGGGGAACTTTAGAATGGGTTTCGAAAACACAGGATGTTGGAAGACAAAATGTTTTCACTGACGCAGTGCATCGAAATAGCAGAAAAGGAACGCAGGCCCTGTGGCTAGCAATTTTGAGTATCAAGGAAGCGTACGATAGCGTGGTTCAAGAGGAATTGTAGGGACTACTGGACACTCTAGGCGTTGAAGATGTAGTCACTAATCTTTTAAAGGATATCTATAAAAGTAACAAGCTATTTTTAAAGTGGGAAAAACAGGTATCCAAGCCTGCAGAGGTAAAACGGGGGCTTAGGCAGGGGTGTCCCCTGTCACTCTTATTATTCATGATGTACCTACAAGGATTAGAGGCCAAATTAGTGGGAAGTGAACTGGGCTTCAACGTCTCCTACGTCAAACAAGAAAAACTCCTTGAACACGCGCTACCAGCTTACGTAGATGATATAGTGCTAATGTCCGACAACAAGGAAGATTTGCAGAGATTGGTGGACATCTGCGGTAATGAGGAAGATAGGTTAGATTTCAGATTGAGTAAGGAAAAATCAGCAGTCATAATCTTTATTGACAATGAAGGTAGTGAGCTTAGAATACAGGAGGTCATGCTAGAGATAATAGGTAAGTACAAATATCTGGGCGTATGGATAAGCAATGGGGCCGAGTACCTAAGGGAACACGAAATAGACGTGTCGACTAAAGGTAACAAGAATGCAGCGGTAATGAAAAACAGGGCACTGTGGAATTACAATAGGTATGATGTTGTCAGAGGAATATGGAAAGGGGTCATGGTTCCTGGTCTGACGTTCGGCAATGCGTTCTTGTGCATAAGTTCAGAAGGTCAAGCAAGATTAGAAATTAAGCTACGTGGAATACGTAGGCTTGCTTTAGGAGCTCACGGGAATACACCAAATTAGAGAGTACAAGATGATACGGGATGGACATCAATTGAGGGCAGGGAAGCTATCAGCAAGATAAAATTTGAGAAGTGATTGAGGGAAGTGGGGGAGGTGCGTTGGGCTAGGAAGGTATTGAGCTACTTGTACATGAAGCATGTCGACACAAAATGGCGGAAGCGAACCAGAGAATGGACTGAATACTTGGAAAACAGCAGGGGGCCAAACCAAAAAGAGTTTTCGGTTAAGAAGAAGGTGAAGGAAGCTGAGACCGATATGTGGAGAATCGGCATGATTAAGAAGTCCGCACTAGAGATCTATCGATATTTTAAGCATGAAATTGCCCAGGAAAGAATCTATAATATTACTCGGGGTAGTTCTCTACTGCTTGAGGCCAGCATGGGAGTATTGCGAAGCAAGACATATCGGGCCAAATACGAAGGGGTAGACACGGTATGCAGTGCGTGTGGAAAGGAAGAAGAAACTGCCGAACACTTGATAATGTTCTGTAAAGGGCTTCACCCTATAGTTCAGGATGATGGCGCAGAGTTTTTCAAAGCACTGGGGTTTAGGGACAGTGAGGGCAAAATAGACGTTAAGCGAATAGAATTAACTAAAAGGAGGGTATCTGATTGGTGGATAAAGTCAAGGCATGAGTAAAAATTAAACCCTGCACTGCCAAGTAGGAATCCTCAACCTCACTATTTAAGGGAAAAAAATAAATCTAGTTTTTGGTTCATTCAGTATTACGGCTTGGTGGCGCTAGCCACCGCCATATCTAAAGGGCACAGCCATATCCATCCATCCATCCATCCATCCTTAGAAATTTCACTAGGTGGCGTTAGCAGTTTTTGTATAGTTTATGAATAAAGAAGATAGATGGTGCTTTCATAATAAGAACTTCACACCTTATGTACGGAATAGATGAAGATGAGTGGGGCGAAGTGCCCGTAAATCTGTTTGTCCATCTAATGCGTGCCCTAGTGTGATAGCAGTGGACGAATGAACAGAAAGACACACAGACAGACAGACAGACAGACAGACAGACAGACAGACAGACAGACAGACAGACAGACACAGGCAGGCGCTTCACCCCACTCATCATCAGTTACTGCGTGTATTTCCTGTGAATGTTCAGGAAGTGTCTCCACTTTAGTCTATATATTAGGCCAACTAAGCCCTTTATAATAATTCTTTACGTTGTTATGAAACTAACTTTATTGCCATAAAATTGAGATAGGAAAACTTCTTGTGGGTGTACCACCATACTAAAATGCGTAACAATTGTCTTGCCGTGGTTTTTAAAAAAATTGGCAGCATATCCACGTAGTGAATGATGGAGAGTAAGGCGAAACATTCGTCCGTTCATTTGTTCTTGCTTCCGTCCGTCCATGCATACGTCTGTGTGACCGTCCATGCGTCCATCCGCCCGTCCGTGCATGCGTCTGTTCGTGCGTTCGTCCCTGAGTTCGTCCATGCATCCGCCCCTGCGTCCGTTCATGCATCCATCCATGCATTTGTCTGTGTGTCCGTTCGTCCATCTATTCAACACTCCATCACCATCTCTCATCTTTTCATCATATATTCCCCAAATAGAAGCACCGCCATCCAGCGGACATTCCAAGGCCAAAACTAGAGGTAGCACACGCACACTTTTTTATGGCTTGCGCTTCGTATCTACTTCGCACCTTTAACCACCTCGAGTTCATGGTATCAACTAGTTCACTGTATTCATGGCACTGCGGCCCAACGCTCGCTAAACCTTTCTAAAACCAAGGAGGTTACGCCCAGCGAGTATAACGTAGCAACCTTTTTCTGTCAGATTGTGCTGAATGTACATGTCAATGGCTGCTGATGGGAAATGAGAGACAGGAAATTCGGCTTTTACTTTCTTACAGCTTGCGCCTTGTATCTACTTCCCACCTTTAACCACCTCGAGTTCATGGTATATACTAGTTCATTTGTTTTCATGGCACTGCCGCTCAACGCTCACAAAACCTTTCTAAAACTTAGGAAGTTACACCCAGCGAGTATAACGTAGCAACCCTTTCTTGTCAGATAGTGCTCATTGTACATGCCAATGGCTGCTAATGGGGATTGCAGCGTGCACGTTAACTAAAAGCCGAATGCTCCTGTCTCATTCCCCATCTGCAGCTATTGACATGTACATTGAGCACTATTTTTTATTGTTCAACAAAGCACACAAGAAATCTCTCACCGGCACCACCTTGGAGATCAAAATGTTATACTTGTTACACACTACAACGGCTACGAGGGACGAACAGGTGTCGCTATAAGGTGCTTCGACCCTAAAAAATCGCAGCACATTCACAGAATGAATGATGATGAGGGGAGCGAAACGTCCGTCAGTTCATTCAGCTCTCGTCCATTCGTTTGTTCTTGCTTCCGTCCGTGTGTCTATTAATGCGTCCATCCGTCTGTGCGTCTGTCTGTCTGCCTGTCCATGCGTCTGCCCATGCGATCTTGCGTGCGTCCGTCTGTCCGTATGAGCGTCCGTGCGTGCGCCCGTCTGTGCATCCATGTCTCCATCCATGAATCAGTCTCTGTCCATCCGTTCGTTCACCCATCCATCAAGTGAATGCTCCAAGCACTGCCATCTCGCGTATTTTCATCATATATTCTTCATATAAAGCACGCCCATCCAGTAGACATTCCAAAGACTAAACGAGAGGTCGCTACCTACTACTACTACATACATCGTGGACGCACGACCCACGGAATAAGAAGCTTCACGCCTAAAACATCGCTGATCCCTCCGCCATAGGAGTCAGTAAAACACGAAAGTAATACGCGTCATTAGGAAACTAGTTTAAAGTTAACAGTGCATTGAGGTAAGAGGTTTTGCACAATGTCTATTGGTTAACATGGATGCATCCACGTTGTCGCTTAGTCATACATCTCTATCCCCCCGACTGGCACTCATCATTAGGAATGAACAAACCCTTTTGGCCTCAGATGTTTGTGGTAATTCCAGTAGTTAAGGCGGAGAGCGCAACTGGAGAATACAATGTGACAGCCAGAAAAGTGTGACTGGTTGGACAAGAAACTCGCGCTAAGGTCGCCTATAAACACCACTGCCAGACCAATGCCTGGCCCAACGAGAGAAGAATGCAACGTGCGTCGCGTGTTACTTTTGGCTGGCGGCGATGATCCGCCGGGCGAGCGTGCATGGGGAACATTGAGTGAAAGCCAGGCGAAGCCGGTGGGCGTGTCAGATCTCTTTGGAATGGCTGGATGCTGTGAACGACGCCGATGCGTGGCTGGATAGATGGGTGTATCCGGCTGTGCCCTTTAGATCAAGCGGTGGCTCAAGCCATCTAGCCATGATGTTGAGTACTATAACTGTGTGTTTAATGATAAGGTTTCACTGGCGCCTCGATTGTAGCCACCAATCAGTTAGCCTCCTCCTGGTTATTTCTACCAGTTGATGTCTATTTTGCTTTCACTGTTCCAAAACCCAAATGCTTTGAAAAAAATCGGCGCCATTATCTTCGACTTCAGAATGGAGTTCTTTACAAAAGATTATCAAATATTCAGCTGTTTTTTCTTGCTCTCAACACGCACTACATACCGTGTCTGTGCTTTCATATTTTGTTCGGTACGTCTCTGTCCGCAATACTCAATTTCCAGCCTCGGAGAGCAGAGATCTACCTCGAGAATTTTTGTAGATCTTTCCCCTTGCAATTTTCTGCTGAAACATTTGGCAGGTTGATGCTGATGATTTGTGGGGTTTAACTCGTCAAAACCACCATATGACTCTGAGAGACGCCGTAGTGGAGGGCTCTGGAAATTTCGACTATCAAGAGTTTTTTAACGTGCACCCAAACTTCAGTACACAGGCCTACAACACTTCCGCGTCCATCGGAAATGCAAAAGTACGGTAGGTCTCCAGTGATGATTTCGTAAGCATTCCCACATTCCACATGTCCCTCTCTGTTTTCTTCGCCTTCTTTTTAACCGATGTTTCCTTTTGGCTTGCTATTCTGTTGTTGTCTAAATGCTTGCTTGGCAATTTTTTAGTTCGTTTTTTCCATTTAATATCGGCATTCTTCATGTACAAGTAACTGAAAACTTTCGTAGCCCAACACTCCTCTCCCATTTTTCTCAATCGCTCCTCAAGTTCTATCTTGCTGCTATCTTTCCTGCACTCAAAAAATGTCCATCCGATATCTCCCTGTACCCCCTGTTTTGTGTATTCCCGTGTGCTCCCAAAACAAGTCAACATATGCCACGTTGTTCATTTTCCAATCTTGCATGTACTTCTAATTTCATGCACAATACCTCATTGCCGAACGTCAAACCCGAGACCATGACACCCTTCCAAATCCCTCTCGCAACGTCCATACCTATTGTAGTTCCACAGTGCCTTATTTTTTTATTACAGCTGGATTCCCGGTGTCCTTAGTCATTACGTATCTTTCTTGCTCCCTTAGATACTCAGGCCCGATATTTATCCATACGCCCAAGTATTTGTATTTATGCACTATTTCTATCGTGACTTCCTGTATCTTATGCTCACTGCTTTTGTTATCATTAAAAATCATGACTGCGAATTTTTCCCAGCTTGAATTCAATTTTAAGGTATCTCCCACATTACCACACATGTCTATCAGTCTCTGCAGATACTCTTTGTTGTCGGCTATTAAGACTATATCATCTGCATATAATATTGCTGGTAATGACTGCTCGATTTGTTTTGCTTGCTTGGAAAAAAGGAGGCTGAATCCAAATCTACTCCCCTCTAATTTGGCTTGTAGTCCCTGTAGATACAACATAAATAACAAAGGTGAAAAGGGACATACCTGTCGAAGCCCGCGCTGTATCTTTATAGGTTCTGATACCTGTTTTTCCCATTTGATAACTACCTTGTTACTTTTATAGATGTCCTTTAGATTAGTTATTCCATCTTTAACATTTAGTGTGTCCAGTATTCCCCGCAAGTCTTCTTGAATCACACTATCGTAAGCTCCCTCGATATCTAGAAATGCCAGCTACAGGGGCTTGTGTTCTGTTTTTGCTATTTTATTTCACTGCATGAATGAAAACAGATTGTCCTTCAACCTTCGTTTATGGAACCCATTTTGTAGTTCTCTCAGCACCCCCTCATTGTCCACCCATGTCTGTAGTCTTTACTATCTGCATCACCAGCCTGTAAACTACTGATGCCACTGTAATAGGACGGTAGTTGATTATATCGGCTTTGTCACCCGTTCCTTGATAGATCATACCCATCCTGCTAGGTTTCCATCCATTGGGAGCTTCATCACCCATTAGTGCTTTGCTCGCTGCCTCTCTTAATGTTTGGTTAGAGATTGTTCCTAGTTCCTTTATTAGCATGATTCGGAAGCCGTCAGGGCTTGTTGATTTGCTATTAGGAACTCTTTTTTCTGCCCTTTCTCACCCTCGTTGTCCCAATGGAGCCACTGAGCTAATTGGTCCACCCTTATCGGGCACGATGCATGCAGCGCTGTCTTGATGTTTAAATTTTTTCGTACTCATTGTTTTTATAAATTTCATTGCCTCATCCCCTTCTAGTCTGACCCCATTACTTGAAGTTATAAACCTGTTTCATGCTTTTCTTATTACTCAGAAAATAGAGATTATTCCAAAAGTTTGCAGCTGCTTTTTTATCCTTTTTGTTAACTTCCGCCATTCAGTGGGCCCCCTTTCTTCTTGTCTTTGCACTGATCAAATCAGACGCTTCCCTTTTGCAGCTCAAAAAGATATCCCATTTTCTTTTGACATCATCTATCGGTTCACCACTCTGATAAGCATACCTGTGCTCCATGGAGGATTCCTGTCGCCTTAGTATGGCTTCCTTACCTTCCTCATCTCACCAACTCTTGGGTTTGTGTCTGCTTTTCCCGGCTGATTTGACTCGTACCTTAGCGAGCTTTAACTCAAACAATCGAGTTGGATTTGTGTACGCACACTTTGTTTTAGTATCCTCGGTGTATATTTTCTCAATCGCTTTAGTTGCTAGTTCTCTTTGCCTTTCTGAATAAATATCACTATGTGGTTGCTCGAAATGCTGTCTTTCCAATTTCATTTATCTTCCAAAACTAAGCTTGATAGGTTAGTGATCACTACCTAAGCTTCTGGACTCATACTCATCTATGTTCATCACCCTAACCCGATCATAATTCCTATGTGATATGATTGCGTAATCTATCGTCAACTGCAGACTTCCCACCTCCCATGTTATCTGCCCTTCACATTTCTCAGTGCTGTTGCAATTGATTAAATCATGCCTTTCACACATGTGTATTTGCATTCCGCCTGTTGGATCAGTATATCCATCCATATCTTCTATGTGCGCGTACATATCCCTTAAAATAGTTACCTCACACTTTTCTCCTAGTTCGTCAAAGTCATTTCTTCTGCGCTGCACAATTTTTTAAATTTCTCTCTGGCTTTTGCCCATTTCCACATGTACACCAAACCGAGGAGCGTCATTTGCCCTGCCACTTTACGTTTTAGCCATGAATGCTCCTTGCACTCCTGCTTGACCCTTTGCCAGTCTGTACTTTTATGAATGAATGCCCAAATACAACCCAAATTTCTGCTGCCATCTGTTCTATTACAATATTCCCACGTGTTGTCCCAATGACTAGGAGGTTGTTCCATGTCCCTAATATGTGTTTCTGCGAAACCATATACCATGGGCCTCTGCTTCTTTAGCTGTTTTTCTACCTCTTCCCACTTCAGCCTGTTGCTGCCACTCTGCATGTTAGTATACCCTATGTCTGAATTGGCTCGGCTTTCGTGACTATGTGTATTGTTGCCTCAGACTCTACGTATCCTAAATGATGGTGCCACTTTGGAATTGTATCTGTCTATAACACCTGTCAAAGAGTCTCCCTTGTTGTTTTTCTTGTTACTAGCTATGCTTCACACCGAAGGGCCCATCTGACCCCCAAAAGCCCTACTGCGCGTCCTGCTCTCCAACCCACCTCATGACCTAGCCGTCCATCGAAGTGAATTCTGTCTCATTGACAACCAACCCACCTAAGCACGTCTCTGTTTATTTCCACCACCTCAAAGCTTTTCTCTCGACTCATGCGCCATATCTCTTGGTTTGCGTTTGACAACCGCTTTTTGCAGGTTGACGTCAAGCACCGGTAACTCCGGTATCTTGCATGAGGAGAAGTGGCGCGCGTGTCATCGACTCCTTTCGCCAGTGTGGTCGCTAGTTCTGCCGTATCTGCATTTAGGACATCGTTTAAACCACCTGAAGTTATCACGAAGTTTTGTCTATCAGCTCTAGTTTTAAATTTTGCGCTCGCTTGCCTCATGATTGCTTCCAGCTTGCCTCATGATTGCTTCCAGCTTGCGTCATGGGAAGGTTCCTACTGGAACCCTCTTGTCACCTCTTATACTCTTTTTTATTGCTTCTGCGCATCAGTTTGAATTCGAGTCCCCGGTGATTATCACAGTTTGTGACTTTTGAGCTGGAGCGTTCTGCATCTGGGGGTTACTTGCACCTATGACGCCGGCTGCTTTGTCCACTACCAGCCCCCCCCCCCTACTTGCTGAAGCTGGGTCTTGCGACCATAGAACCGGCTGAACCTGTTTTTTCAAAGTAGCAGGCTCTTTCTTCTCCGGCGTTCTGGTTGCTGGTGCCCTACTGTTCTCTCCGTTGACCGCTCCTTTGTTCACCTGCGCTAGTGCCTCCATGAAGTACGTAAGTCTTTCTGCCATAGCCCTCGTTTTCTCTTGTTCTGTCGCCAACGCAGTCACCAACTAGGTGATTCTCATCAGCAGTTCACTCTGGGCAAACATCATTTTCTCTATTTTTTCCTCGACTTCACATTGCCTACACTTGGCGTCAGCCTCTTCTCCATGCGCTTCTGCACTTGAGTCCATTTTCAGGCCCACCCCGCAGCCTGAACTGTTTACACCTTTTTTACCATGTCTTTTTGACATAAATGTTCTTATGACTTGTCTCAATCGATAATTACCAAACACAATCCCTGTCCTACGAAAAAGAGAAAGTCTAAGCTCTACTACAAAAATTTGGATGTTCAATGTACGTGCACCTCCCGCACGGTGTGTCAAGAGAAAAGCAAAAACAAAAAGAAACAAACACACACACACACACACGCACAAGCTAGTAAATACCTGGTGACTTACCCCCGAGAAAGCCGCACAGTGTAATAAGTATACAAAGATTTTAGCTGCTACCTTAATATTTATAAAGGCAAGCTCAAAAACATTCAGAAGCACTTCGTTCTGGCCATGAGCCTGAGTACAAGGTAATCAGGTTGGGAAAAAATTCTGTAAGTCCAGGTCCTGGTGAGCCTTAAACGAGAAATTTTTTTTATTGAGATGCATCTGCACAGTTCATCGGGAGCGCTCAAGAAACAAGTTCAATTTTTCCAGTGGGGTACGGGTAAGGGCGCCACCTGGCGTTGTGTTAAGGCGTTGAAAAAATCGCATTTCAACAAGACACACCAAATGGGATGAATGCTTAGAAACGACGCGTTGAAGAAACTAAAGGTGAATGCTATGGCCATGAGGCTTTACTGTGCGTTACCAAGAACACCATGAGAGGACAGTGTTATATATAAGTGATGTATTTTTAAAAGCGTCCAAAACATGTGACTATGACACAGGGGATAGCGTGTCCAGAATATGTTGTCCTGGATCTATAGATCATGGGTTGAAATGTTATTGAAACTACTTCTTTCTGCGTTTTCTAATTGTGAATATTTTTTACGTCATTTTGGTGGCGTAAATACGTCACTGGAATCTCTGTCTAACCCGGCATAGAACGTTTTTGTGTTAAAAAAGTAACCCTGAAAGTGACCGTTAATGTGAAAGAAAAAAGATGATAACCTCTTATTTCTAAAATTGCTGCTGTTGGAGTTCTTATCCAGCGCCGCTCGAAATCAATGAGTCGACAGAAAAAAAAATTGGGAAGTAAGTGTACGAGTGGAGTATGCATACCAATATAAAACTTAGTTGAGTATGTCGAGATTAGTCCGGCAAGAATACACATAAAATATTTTCTTCAGCGAATCTAGATACATGAGGAGCAGCAACTGGCAACTGAAGTAAAAGGTTCAGGCCACATGAACCCAGCGCTTTCGTCTTTATTTCCCCAAGCACGCTTGATGTCAGCGTAGTGTCACTTGTGCGCTTATCAGGAGGCCTCAACCACATAAAGCAATTGCATAAACAGTAGTCCGAAACAATGTTGTCAAGCTTTCACTCACGATACCTACTCTTACTATGTAGCTCATTCTTTGAGTTTCTTGTAATCATAACTGCATTGCCCTGAGATTCACGCCATATCAAACACAGTGCCTGAAAATATGAAATCATAACTACAGTGACGTATTTTGTTCGTTTGGCGTCCTTCGGGCTGGAAAGTGAGGTCCTTACTAATTGCCTTCTTACGTGCAGAGGTTGGACAACTCATTAGTTTATTCAACCCATTCAAACTCACAATACCCCGTTCTGGCTATGAGCCTGAGTTCAAGGTAATCCGGTTGGGAAAAAATTGTGTGAGTACCGGTCCTGGTGAGCCCTAAACGAGAAATATTTTTTTAATGGGAAGCATTTCTTAGTGAACTTCAGTGACATCTATCTATCTATCTATCTATCTATCTATCTATCTATCTATCTATCTATCTATCTATCTATCTATCTATCTATCTATCTATCTATCTATCTATTATCTATCTATCTATGTATTATCTATCTATCTATCTATCTATCTATCTATCTACGACATTTAGCTCTCCTGGCCGTTTGAATATTGGTATCAATACCAGAACTGATATGGGATATTATGAGTGTATGTCGAGCATAAATAACTAGTCATAGCATAAAAATCTTGATAGTAATGTCATTATGTAGATTAAATGCTTTTGCTGCTTTTGTCATGGCTTCGTTCACATTACACATTTCGAAACTGGTATGGTATCACATGACTCCGTGACGAACATCCTAACCTGGAAATAATGACATGCATGTCATGAAAGTCATGGCTACACTCCTCTCTCGAGGCGCGCTCGCAGTCGTTTCGCTAACTTCACATATACCAAATTTAGTATCACGCGACGTGAATAGACGACGAAGGTAAATGACACGTCCAAACTTGATAATCATGGCATTCGTGTCATGTAAAACATGACTACATGCGATGCTCATAGTGCGCTCAGGGCCGTTTAGCTAGCTCTACATATACCCTAATTTGGTATCACGTGATCTGAATAGACGGCGAAAGTAAATGACACGTCTAAATATGGCAATGATGGCATGGAAATCGTGTACGGCATAATTTACGTCCGTCTCGTAATGTTCGGTTGGTTTTAAAGTGAGATATTGACCTTCCTCATTCGTGCTTCGCATATCATCGGTTCCCTTGTGCGTGAGATCTGCCATTTTTTAATGGTCTGAATGAGCTACACCTTGTTTTGTCAATTTATGTTTACATGCAGTGCCAGTCGACAGTGGCAACCTTCTTGACTTGTTCACTCGCCGTCCTGAAAGGCCTGGCAATTGACGGTCTCTGGGACTCTTCACACATCGCCGTCCTCTACGCTGGAGCGCTGGCCGCTGTCAACACCGCCAGTCTCTTACTCAGTTGCGTATTTGTTTTACATAGCCCAATCACCGAAGAATTGCATACGGGAGCAGAGAACAAAAAGTAATGCAATTGTGAAACATTTAAAAATATTGTTTACAAGTTTAGAATTGCACGTACAAATATTGAGTTAACTAAACTACAAATAGTCATGGTGTGTTACATAACATAAACAAATAGTTGAAAAGCGAGCGAATTCTTAGGCATCAAGAGATGTGGAATATTGTTGTGACGACACACATGTGAAGATGCACATACATGTTGTGGTGCTCTATTTCGATGCTCCCAGCATTGTATAGTGCAGGCGTTTAGAACCAATAAAACTAGAAGGCACAACAGAAGCTGAATTATATGAACAGAAAACTGTATTAGGATTCGTTTCGACAGTCGGCTTTTAACAAACTAGGTTATGTTTCGAACATTTTCAACAGAGGCCTAGGAATCGGCTGGCTTTGTATATCGTGAGCTTTCTCGCTGCACAAACGGTCACGCTTCCTCAAAATGATAAAGTAAAGTGCCAATCATCCATGTTCTGTCATTTGTGCGTGACTATTTGTAATATTCACTGTGCACATAATTAGTGGATTCCATTCATCTCGCATTACTTCACGTATATATGCAGGGCGTTTCAAAAATGTGTCCAATATTGTTTAAAGATAAGGAAAATACGCTATTTGCTCATTGCCTTCACAGTCTTCTCTGCAGCCAAAGGTATTTTAGAAGGGTTGAATACATAATTGAGAACAGTACTTAGGAAACTTACTTTATTTACCTTTCAATTAGCTGAGTCAAGTAGTTAGGTGAACTGGATAAAATGAAGTCCTTAATGTGAAGAACCCATTGCTGCTATGATGTTTCGGAAAAAGGGCCTCTTGTAATGACTGTGCAGGTCGCACACCCACACAATGGAGTCAGTAGACGGTTGATATAACGGCCCCTCATTTTGGTTTCACACTTTCGCGATTCGGTTTTGGTTTCTCCGCAGAATTGGGGATATTTTCATTTTATTGCAGTTAATATAATAGGTCGTTCTTGCAAAATCTCAATGCGGCCATTGGCTTTTTGGATAAAGGGCTTAACCGGGTGGCGCGGGGTCTCCCCTGCGTCTTCTCAGGACAAAAATAAAGTTTTAATCAATCAATCAAGGGCTTAAATTCTGCCTTTTGACCTAACTGTTTAACTACAGCAGTATTTAGACAGTTAGGTGGAAGAGCAAATGATTTTATTGCCTAAATACTGTTTCAAATATTACCTTCAACCGTCTTAAGATGCCTGCCGTTACAGAAAAAACCAATTTCCTAAAACACCTTACATATATAATATATATATATATATATATATATATATATATATATAAACGCCATTTATAACAATGTTTTTTTTTCTGAATATAAATTTAAAACGTGGATTTGAAATTGTGAGCACAACTTCTTATCACTGAACAAATGAAAGAAAAAACGTTGACCTGTAAGGAAACTTTTTTAGACATATTGCTTCGCAAGGCTGTAAGGTGAAATCAAAGGCACGACATAAAGATCCACTTCACTGCTTTTCAGTACACTCATCTGAGCACAGTAGTTATTTTAAACAAGGAAATGTTAACCAAAGCTCTCTTTAACCACATTGTTTGCAAATTAAACATTTACAAACATTCATCTACATGCTGCCCTGCGAAATATAGCAAGCTGACGTTCTGTACTCTGAAAGAGCGCTTTTTCGATTCCTGAATTTTTTGTTCACGCAGGCTTCGTGATGTCCATGGTCGTGGTGTTGTCCACCAAGTGCGAGAAAAACCCGGACAACATTGCGCCGGCCATCGCGGCTCCGTTCGGCGACCTGACCACGCTTTTCCTCCTCTCCGGCTACTCGTCTTTAATGTTGTACCATCCGTGTGCGTCTTTGCCACGACCACTTTAAATGCGAAGCATTTCTTAGCAAAATTCGGTGACTTTGAGCGTATCTATCTATCTATCTATCTATCTATCTATCTATGTATCTATCTATCTATCTATATATATATATATATATATATATATATATATATATATATATATATATATATATATATAACATGGCTTTATGAAGAACATATCTTACTAGTCATAACATAAAATGATAACGTGTATGTCATGAATATCGTGATTTACAATTCATCGTCCTGCAGCTCTTGCGGTGGTTTCGTTCACATGGCTTCTTGCAAAACTTGTATGTATGACATGATTGCATGGCGATTACAAGCGACAGACCGTAACATGAAAATCATGACATGTGTGTCTTGTAACAAGATGACTATATGCCATGCTCATGATGCCCTCGCGGCCGTTTCGCTAGCGTCCCATACACCAAATTTGGTATTATGGTACGTGAATGGATGGCGAAGGTATGTGACTGGTGCAAACATGATAATCAAGAGATGCGTGTCATGTAAAAACATGACTACATGCCACAGTCAAGATGTGCTGGCGACCGTTTCATTAGATTCACTTTTACCAAATTCGCTATTACGGGACGCCAATAGATGGCGAAGGTCTGTGATTGGTGCAAACATAATAATCATGAGATGTGTGTCATGTGGAAACATGACTACATGCCAGGGTCAAGGCGCCTATACAATTCGACGTGAAGTGGTGCGTGTGCTCGCTGGCCCTCATTTCGTCGCGTCACGCTGGCGTTGCCACGCCAGGCACTGGGGCTGCCATGTACTCGCAGGCACGCACCGCGCAGCATCGCTGTGACGCATGTGCGTTTCAGCGTGTTCGGTATCCCTCCGTCACGAAAAGAGGGAGACGCAGGGTTCTTTGGGTAACGCATCGGCGCGAACTCGGCATGTCGCAGTTTACACCGGTTGCCATCGGACCGCACTGACGGACGCTGGTCGCCCTGGTCGCGCCTGGCGTCTGACTATAGAGTGCTCGCGTTTATCTAACGTAGCGTCGCTTGCCAGCGTGCACGTGCGTCAAAGCCACATTGGAGTATATTGGGCCCTTCATGATGCGCTCGCGGTCTGTTTTGCTAGCTGCCACACATACCAAATTTGGTGTTACATGACGTCAATGAATGACAAAATATAAGACTGGTCTAAGCATAATAATCCTGACCCGCGTGCCATGTAGGAGCATGACAACATACCGCGCTCATAGCGTGCTCGCGACCGTTTCACTAGCTCCACATATTACTAAATTTGGTATCCTGTGACGTCGAATAAATGACGAAGGTAAACTACACATCAAACATGATAAGTCATGACACGGAATCATAGTACGGCATCATTTACCTCAACTCGTAACTTTGTGCTGATTCAAAGTGACATACTAACCTTTCTCATTCATGCTTCGCATTCATCGATTTCACTGTACGTGGGATCTGCCAACTTTCATCAGCATTGTAGACGGGCAGGTCTTGCGAAAGAAAAGCCTGCTGATGTGCGTTCTTGTGCAAGTTACACTACGCTTGTTCACTGCGCACACGCTTACGTAATTGCCGCCGCGCTTCAGGTGTTCGGGTTACCTTACGGGCCCACTTGCTATAAAAATAGTTGATATCGATTAATCCCAATGTTTACTATACCGACACCATGGTGCCTGATGGCGCAACGTGTTTTATTATGCGCTTAGGCTTCAGGCACAAGTGTGACTGCTCTATGCTAAGATATTTGTGCGCTCAGAACAAGTTGTGGGTGGAATGGGCCACTTGACGTTGATTGTACTTGTTTAATAGCGCCAGAGTTAGCGGACAAGAAAGTGTTGCAAACAAAGGTCAGCAGTTATTCACTAAAAGCTGTGTGCATCAGTTGTGCATAACTTCAAAAGACTTGCTGTATCAATATTACTGATTCATCTACGTATAATACAGCTCACTTTCATTTCTTTCGCGCTCCCGTCTGTTCATGCTCGGTTGCACCACGAGGCAGCACCGACTGGCCCAACTTCCCACGCCTCTGCATACAATGTGCTCTTGACGACCATATGCAGATCTGGCGCCGCTGGTGATCGCGTTGTGCCTGCTCCTGCTGCCAATGTGGATAGTTCTGGCCCGACGCAACACCGTCTCCCGGGAAGTGCTGCGCGTCGGGTGGCTGCCAATTATTATCGCACTCACGGTCTCGAGGTAGGTGAGCAGAGAACGCACCCATTGCTCATTTGGAAAGCGAGTGTTACACTCTAAGCTTTTGCGTTAAGTTCAGTGAAATTTCGCCCCGTAATTTACGTGCTAAATCGCTTTCTCCTGCTGTTACTGCTGCTTTTCTGTCTACTAACGCTATTGTATAGCATCGGCAGCAGGCCCTGCTGTGGTGTTCTAGTTGCTGGGGAACTCGACTGCTCACCGGCAGGTCGTGCGATCGAATTCGGGCTGCGGTGACTGCATTTTTGTTGGGGGTGAAAATGCTGAAGGCCCACGTGCTGATATTTCTATGCACGTAAAAGAACCCCAGGTGGTCGACATTTTCTGAGTCCTCCCCTGCATCGTGTCTAATAATCATTTGGTGGCTTTGGGGTGCTGAATACAACATATCGTTCAAGCATTTGCAGCAGTCTCTAAGTTATTCTGTGCGAATGCATTTTATGGGATCATTCTAATTTGTTTTGTTCTCTATTTCTTTTTATGTTTTGTATGTAGCAATATGATGTGTCTTCTACCTGCAATGATGTGGACTTCAATAAAAAGAACTGTTATTAAAAAATAAACCCTCAAATAACCAAACAAAGCGGGTCAACAACAAAACCACAATAAACAGAAAGTAAATAAAATTAAAAGCAGTCCTAATTTCAGACATTCAACATTTCTCTTGTCACCAATAATACCGTCTCGTAATTAAGGATAATTGAATAGAATTTCATAATGGCAATGTGAAATAATTGGAAGAGGCTCCAAGTTTAATTACCCGACAATTGGTAAAGCTCTTCGTCGAAAGCTCCTATATACAAGTTGCTAGCAACTTTAATTGTGCATGCTTTTTGCAGCTTCGGTGGGTACATCCTAGATTACGCAGTTCTTCGCTTATCTGCCAATCGCCCTGCACCTGTCTTCAGTAAATGGTGAGTCAGGCTATTTCAACACTGGAATCCACCCCGTTCTACGCGATGGCTTTAAACAGCTACCTCTCAGCTGTATACACGGCTGCATCATAGGTTCAGGGCTTCAATTGATAGTCTCTATCAGTGATAACTTGAGAGTGAAGTAAATAAATAAACAAATAAATAGCGCTTATGTATTGCCTTTCCTATTTTTACGATATGCCAGCCATGTGCCAGATCTGTGCGTTGACCATGCTGAGTGACAGCCCACATACGGTTTGTTAGTACTTGAAACATGTACTAAGTCGTCCATTTCACCCTGAACACGTGCACCATGCACGCGGCCGGCCCTCCGCAGAGTGCTTTCCGCAGGCGCTTATGAAACTAGCACTGAAACACAGTGACAGCTCTAGGTGGGGCTTTTGCATCATCGTCTTTTAAAACACAGTGTCTCTGCAGTGAAGCTCTTGGTAAGTTGGCTGCAGTGTTTTGCTTTCTCTATCTGTAGGCAATTATAGAATCCGGCACTGTTATCGAGAAGTGCTGCAATTGTGCTTTACCCTGTCCATGTGCTGTTTCTCGGGTTTTTGTTTTTTGCTGCTCTGGATAGAACAAGCTGCACTTACTGCACGTCTTAAGAACAGTGTCGAATTTTAGATAAGCTTGTACTGTTGCAAGAGCAAAGTTAGCTTCACCACAAAGGAAGCATGCTATGCAGTTATGCAGGGAAATAGCCTATCATGTAGTGCCTCACGACGCAAATCGTACGAAGTATTGTTTTGTTCGGTTGTGTACAGATCCGTGAGCGGTGTCTTACATTCCTGGTGTTCACAATGTGGCGCTCACGCTGCCTCTGTAAATGCTACGTTGTTCTGTGATAGCATGTCGGCGTTCATAGCGCTACGTAAGCAAACAATGGGGAAGCATCATTACGACACTACTTCATGCACTGACTTCAAGAGAACCGTGAGGTGGCATCGGCAAGGCTTTGAGCCACAAACCAAGGTGCACGAAACAAAAAAAATCTGACATACGTATAATATTTGAGACAAATGTGTTCAATATACCTACGACGGAAAGTGCTCGAACGCGCGTGTGGCGCAAGCAGCTCCACATGTGGCGACACATCACGACCATTCCCCGAACTAAGGTGGACCGATGGTTTCCGTTGAGGAGTGCGCATTTGCACTGGCTATAAAGGAAAAGAAGGAGGCATTGGCTATTCCTTCCTTCATAGAATAGGCTTTTACCCGAAAGGTAAACGTATCTTGACAGAGGTATTGAACATTTACTGCGCATTCTAACAACGGTGAAGGAATGAAGGCGGCAGCAGCTTATTTAAGTTAACTTGAAGAACGGCATGTAGCTCGAAACTTGCCGCGCGCTTGCTCAAGCAGAACAGGCGCATGAAACGGACATACAACAGGACGAGCGCCAACTAAGAACTGTGTACTAGCTTCTCACTAATAGCGGGCTGCTCAGACACAAAGGAACGCGCACGAAATGAACGCTCAAGTATACACGGGGCCAGTAAGAATCAGCAGCTCCCACAATTGTTGCTTCTTAATTTTTCAGCAGTGTACTCCTTTCGCAAAGGCGGCCACTGCAGTGAGCGAATCGGCATTTGTGCTCTCCGTAACTTACAACAAACTAGCTGTGAAACGTTGAAACCACCCGCATCAAGGGCAGACCCGCACGAGCGGCAATTAACGTCTTGCAGAGGCGTGCTCACTTGTGCGGACCGTGAGAACACATTCATAGGAAGAGCGATGACTTCTAAAGTTATATCTAAAGCGCACACTTCTCGCTATCTCGCCAGTTATTAAATGTGAACACGCTGAAGTGCCACCGAGCTATGATCACCGTAAACAGAAAATAACGTACATAAATAGCTCACCATTAGTGCGCTAATTAATGTGCGTTCCGTGTTAGAGTCGCTTCACTCCGCATGCTGCGGAGCTATATATAGGTGTCATAGGTGTGACTAGTGGTGACTGAACAATTTGTTCTTTTCTTTAATTTTTCTTGGTCATCTGTGCGGGTATATTTCACAACGTATTACCCATCTATGAAAGGCGTGAGTGGAGTGGTGGTGTACCCCAGCATAAAACATTTACGTGTAAGAAGTTCGTTTCGAATCACGATCGAACCAACCGTGAAATAGTCTGCTCCGCGTGTCTGATGGTTACCGATTGCAGCGCTGGGCGGCAACCTGGCGGCCGTCTTTAGCTGCAGCTTGTCCAGTTACCTGAACCGGGTGACACCACTGGGAGACATACCATTCGGGGAACACGTCTGCGTGGGGCCCCTACAGATGTACTACCAGGGTGGGGAGATGGCCAACGTGGCCTACGTGCTCGTCGGCGTCGTGGTGCCCGGCCAGACGCTGTTCGCTGTGCTCTCCAGGATTCTGCGCTTCGGCAAGGTCTCCATGACCATCACCTTCTGCGCAGCCTACTGTGGTGCATCGCTAGGGCAGGTGTGTCCCACCGATGATGTTGCGTAATTACGAAACGCGAAGAATTCACTTTTCGTTTAGACACAGGAGGAAAAACATGAGTATTCCGCACGCGACCATCAGGGCTACGAGCAGCGCTGACAAACACTCCCAGGTGTCGCCGCACAAATACACCCGATAAAGTAGACAGGAGGACAACAGCCGCTTTAGTTCAAATCGTTGAGCATTGGACGCCTTATTTGATGGCTGCAGCTCGCTGGTCTCGGCGGGCCTGGAGGAAGGAAGAAAAAGTAGGGTGCATCATCACACGAGTAAAGCCCACCGTGTGGGTCCAACACATGATCAAAATGTCAGAGCGTGCGCTGGGTTTCAGTGGCCTCGGTGGCGTTTCGTTCCTGAACCTCTTGCGTGAGGTGGCTGGTCTGCACCGAACAAAAGGATTTAAAATGAAATCTGCTGCGTGCCATACTCCGCAGCGCGCCGCAGTATCGGCAAGGATCATTGCGTACTTGATCTTGGAGTGAAATGTTACATGTTGGGCCGACACTGGTGGCTTCAAAACAGGTCGGCTCGCTAAAGCTGGTTCAATTACGTAATTCTTTCTTCTCCTGTATGCCATTTAAAATTCTTTCTTTCGAATAAGGAAAGGTCAATACAAGATCGACACGTCACACATTCTATATTTGTCAGATAACGATACCAGACAGAGTAACTCACTAGCTGTAACACCGTATCGCGACACGTACGAAAGTTTTTCTTTCCTAGAATTAACTCTAGTGGATCGGAACAAAAAGCCCGGTAAAAAGGTGACGAAAGACTGATTCTCGCAATTTGAATCCCACCTTCAGTAGGAAGCAATTATTTTGTCTAGCTAGAATATCTTTTGTATGTTTCTTTTTTGGTTTAACTCGTGCTAACTCGTGTGTTGAACCTAAAGAACGCTGGACTAACGCTTATTGCCCCTTAGTTTTATTCATCAAAGCACACGTGCGAATGAACCCATTGTTTCCCGTGTTATTTTTTATCTTTATTCACCTATATAATGTACCAGGCTGCCAATATATAATGTGGCTGTCACCTATATAATGTACCGGCTTTGACTCACTTTGACCCTCCATGAGTCGTTGGCACCATCTGTATGAGAAACTCGCAAACGCACTTTAGGGCGCTAAAAGGTGAATGGTTGTGTCCGCTTTCCCATGTTAGCTGATTGAGTTTCATATAACTACTGCCCATGCGCAGCTGGATGTTTTTTTTTTGCATGACTATATTGGTACATTCTGTGTTCGTAATTTTCAGTTCAGTATTTCCTGGGGTAATGGCCTCTGAAGCTATACATAAACTTTGTTAGTAAATTTTATGCTTTCAGACAGTTACTAATGTATACAGAGAAAGATATTATGAGAGCACAAGGCTTCGTGCCGTAATTGTCCGTCGCCGGTGTCCGTATTCGCAATCGCGCGTTGGGGTGAAAAAAGAAACAAGCGAAGTAAACAAAAAGTGCGAGGCCCGACTGGGATTCGTAGCCGGGTCCCCTGCCTGCCAGCCCAGTATTTTAAACACTAAGCACACCGGTGCTTGAAACCTCGTGCGTAAAACTTCATTTCAGATTAACACTAAGCAACTTTCATGTTGAGAAAGGAATCGCGTTAATATAAGTAATAAAGTGCTCCAGAACAGCAAAGGAACAACCGGGCATCACACAATGCCAATTGCGTTATGACGAACAATGGCATAGTGGATGCCTTTTTAACCACAAATAATTGTTAATTATGGCATAATCGCTACCCTGCATGTGTGCTCATAGCAGTTACACAATGCATAAATGAAAAAGTCTTCAGAAACGCCGCTCTTCCTGCATTCGCGGTGACAGTGCTGCACGGCCCGTGCAGCCTTGGTGCTTTTTGTCCTTGAACAAGAAGTCACGGTGAAGTGCTGTAACTGCCCACTGGTCATTATGGCGTTTATGCCTAGCCTGAGGCGTACACACGAGGGATGAAGGATGTGGGGATTCACTTTGGCCGTCAGTTTATCACCAGTCAGTTCATTACTAATAATGTTATTGTTATACCTAATATGTTGATGATATGTGGGGTTTAACGTCCCAAAACCTCCATATGATTATGAGAGACGCATTACCTAATATGTTATATTTAATATTATGAATCCTATTTATTATTATATCACTATTTTTGTTGTTGTCCTTTGAGAGGTTCCGTGTTCCGAAATCATATGAGTGCGAAAGGCCACGCCGATGCCTCCAAGATAACGCTTCAACAGACATATTGCATGTAACACTTCACAAGCGGAGTAACAAGAAAGGCGAGACGAACAAAAAAATACTCGCTAGTCACATCACCCTTTTCAAATTCAAAGTATCCGGATCATATACTCTATAGGTAACCTAGAATTTCTTCACCTAAGCACGTTGCTTTCTAGCCGTTCGAAATTTCCCGAGGCTATCCTTATTATGTTCGGCCTCAGCCTTCAAAGCCCCTTCAGGAAGGTATGTAAAGTAAGAGCTCAGAATTAGGGTGTAGTAGTGCGAATTGAAAGCACTGTAAACGTCAAAATGGCAACAAGAAGTTACAGAGGTAGGTTGAGACAAACATGAGCAAGGGGCCATTTTTGGACGAACGCCACTCTCTGCAATGTATTACGGAATCAAGTCGTTTTGTTGAAGTAGCGGTACCTAAACATGCTGCGAGAGCCACGGTTACTCTGGAAAGCTCATTGTAATGAAACGGTCGACAGGAAATGCTGTGAAGAATATAGGGGAAATTCTTAAATACAGGTATAAATTATAAGTCGACGTTATTGCTCCTAACTAACTACACCAATCGGCCAACAAAGCGTTTTAGAGACTGTTTAGCCACTTTACGTAATAGCACCTGTCCTATCTGAGTCCCGCCCGGTGGCCTAATAATTAGTGGTGTTCGAGTGTCAGCAGGAGGTCTCGGGATCCTATCCCCTCTGCATCGGCGCCCATTTCCGATGGAGGTGGGAAAGCTATAGGCCAATGTATTTATTTCTAGGTGGACGTTGAAGAAGCACAAGGGATTCGAATTTATAATAATGAAAAATTTGAACCATCCTCCCCGAACAGAGATCCTGAAGGGGTGCGAAGCATAGGCGCTGCGCACAGTGTGGACGTGACGGATTGAAAGGAGCTAACGCGGGTGCTGCGGTGAGTGCTAGAAGATTCGTTTCAAGCGATGGCTGACGTAGTCTAGTCGTTTGTTCACGAGTGGACACGGGTGCTGACCCGGAGCAGGGCGCGCGTTTCGCCTTGATGATCGCCGTCTTGTGATCAGTGAAGTGCACGCTGAGAGGTTCCTGCAGACATTCTGCGTCGAAGTTGGCTAAGGCCAGATCGTACGCATTCCTTTTTATCGTGGCGGGTAATTTTCCGTTCGCCGACATGCACTTCAGCGAGTGCACGTCTAGCATGTAATCGACGAGCCATTCTCGTCTTCCTCTACTGACGAAAACGTTGAAGTCTCCTGCGAATATAGGAGGCGCACATCAACACGCCTCGCTTCAATCAGTCAGCACTCCTCCAGACAGTGCAGAAAACACTACTTCGGCAGGTTGGGAGTGACGTAGAAGCACGAGGATTGAGACGTCACCGATGCGCAACGGCAACGCACTCGGCCCATAGTGCCTTTGAGAAGTCCTGATTGTTTTCACACGTCGCCTCCTGTTCGCCGGCGGAACCCAGCAGTTGCGGGTGAGTGCTTCAGTGGGAGGGGGCGCCCGTGACGCTTTCGAGACGTTGTCAAATGACGACGACGTCAAGGATTCCTCAGCGTTGTCTTCGCTGTCAGTGCTTCCACTTGGCTTTCTTGACTCGCGTCTCATCGGTGTTGCCGACGTGTGAAGCGCTTGCACTTCGCTTGCTTGGCTTTCGTCTCGTCGGTGTTACCAGCACACCTCCTCTATTCTCGCACTGTTGTCGCTGATCTACCACTTCGACGCTTGATTCAGCTTCCTGGCCCTCGTCTTGTCGGCGTTTGCAGGCGCGACGGTCGCTATTCACGAACGCGATTGGCTGTGCTAACCCTCGCAACGCCAATCAACGCCCGAGGTTAGGCCGAATCACTGAGGCGATCTTTCCGGCGGGCGAAGCAGCTAGCTTTCTGGTGTCTCCTCTTATCGCAGATAAGCGGGTCGAAAGAGTGTTCACTATACTCTGCGACAACTTTCTGTGTCAGCACAGCCAAGGCATGAAGCCCACGCATGCCCCTTTTTACTACGCTTCTGCTGTAGCGCGTTGTAGTGCCTTTGTTTCAGCGTACTTCGTCAAACAGTCTGTGGCTGCTATGAGACACTTGTTGCCGGCAGATGTCAGCGGACATGGCTCACGTAAATCTATTCTTATTTGATCGAATGGCACCCTAGGTGGTTCGATTGGTTGAAGAAGCCCCACGGGCTTCAGCGGCGGGAATTCGGGGCGTTCACCATCGCGGCAGATTTTCTCGTATCATTTAACGGATGCGTAAAGCTAGGCCAGTAGTACGCTTGTCGAGCAAAAAAGTTCGAGAGGAACCCAAGTGACCAGATGTGGCTCATAGTGGCAGGCGAGAAGGATGTCGTCACACATGTCAGTTGGCGGACTAGAAGATAAGTTCTCTCATAGCGTAGGAGTTTTCTGTACAGGGGCCCCATCTCGCAGGCAGAATGACGACAGCACTTCAAGAAATACAATGAGGTATGGAACAGTTACGTCTTTCAAGTTTTCGATAACTGCGCGTATTTCGTCGCCGGCGCGCTGTCGTGTAATCAGGTCGGTTGTAGCAAGGGTGGTGTAGTAATCACCGTCGTCTTCGGTGTCGTGGGCCACAAGCTTCGACAGGGGCGTGGGACAACGAATCCGCATCTTTGTGCTTGCGGCCCGATTTGATAGTGATCGTGAAACTGAATTTCTGCAGACAAAGACGCCATCGTGCCAGTCGCCCACATGGGTCCCGTAGGTTGGCTAACGAGCACAACGAATGATGGTCGTTAACTACCTTGAAGTGGCGTTCATGATGGTAAGGCCTAAATTTCATCGTAGTCCATACAACAGCGAGGCGCCCTTTTTCTGACGCGGAGTAGTTTACGTCATCGCGAGAAAGAGTTTTATCACTTGCTCCGTGCCCTCTTGTAGTTGGACGAGGTCAATACCAAGACTCATGTTACTGGCGTCAATATGAGTCTCAGTATCAACATCTCGGTCAAAGTGAGCGAGGACTGGCGGGGTCTGCAAACGCTCCCGTAGTTCAGAGAAAGCTGCGTCCTGTTCTTTCTCCCAGATGAATTACACGTCTTTCATGTCTGGCAAACAGGTGCCGGTACTCGTTACTGAAATCTCCACATTATATTTGTTTGAGCTTAACGTCCCCAAACCACTGTACGAATATGCGAGAGACCATAGAGCATGGCTCCGGAAATTTCTACCGCCTGAGGTTCTTGAACGTTCAACTAAACCTAAGCACTTGGGCCTCAAACAAGGGCCTCAAGCACATGACCTCCGTCGCATATACGACCACAGGGCTGGGATTTGATACCATGATAATATGTGGGTTTGGCCCCAAACCACAATATGTATACGAAAGCGCCGTAGTAGAAGGCTCCGGATATTTAAACCACCTGAGGTTCTTTAGCATGCACCCAAACCTGAGCACACGGGCCTACAGAACTTGTGGCTCCATCGAAAATGCAGGCACCGGAATCGGGGTTCAATCCTACGACCTGCGAGTCAGCAGCCGAATGACTTAGCAACTAGCCTACCTTGTTGGGTGGTGTCGGAATTTCTGAAGCTCTGTACTACTACATGCCTGATAATTATGGCGGGGCTTTGACACGTGGGACCGCAACTAGTAATATTATGCCGGAGCAACCAACACTTACTCGAATTGTGCACGTTCTGGTATTGCTGTACCTGGCGCGCCTCATCGTGTACCACCTCTGGAACTGGGGCGTCGACCCGGACAACGCAGCCATCCCCTGCCTGACGGGCTGCGGTGACTTTCTGGGCACAGGGTTCCTCACCATGGCCTACGCGTTGCTCTACTACATGGGCGACAAATCGGCCGTTCGAGAAGAAGAGCTGCGCTCTTACGTGCACGTTGCCACTCATCTCACTGTGCATGCGTCGTCTTCTGCGCCAAGTTACAGCAATTCCACCTTGTTCTAGCGATGCCACGTACTTTGCTCCGGCAGAGTGGAGCAGGCGCAGTTTCAGTGGTTAGTGCACCTTGTGCGCTTTTATATTTATGACAAGTCTACTTTCTTGTTTATTTTTTGTTGTTTATAAGGTTATTATGCTTTTACCTTTATTACGGCAATGATATTTGCAAAAATGAAAATTTGCCAATCCTTTAGTTCTGTTTATTATGTGCGTGTATGCATGTACACGTCTCAAAGCTCGAGTACGCTTCGACAACGTACTGATATCATGATGTCACCTACGTGAAGACGTAAAATTGAGTGTTGAGCAAGTTATATGGGTTGTCCGTGCGATACTTTTGATAAAAAACGCCGCACTATGTCTTCTTTTTCTCATTTTTACTTGTGATTGTACATTTTTAGCACTGTATAGTAATGAACATGAATATTTATTACACGCTTTGGGATACATACCAGTGATCAATCCTTGGTTAGATATAATCTACCACCTGAGGCGTAAATAGTGCTTGTCTGTGTGAGGCGTAACTAGTGCAACACATTTATTATCTGCTGCACCAAATATGAGAGTAAAAGTGAATGGCAGTTAAGCTCGAAGTCAACAAATATAAGTTCAAAACGAAGGAACATGTAAAACATTGTCGTTCTTTCGTTATACAATAAAAAATGGCACATCGCCTTCACAGCATTTTTCAGGGAAAAATTCCGGCAGATTTTACGTAGCTGGGAATTGATGTTATGAGAAGCATGCGGAGGCAAGGAGATAGCGATTCAATTTGTTCACTGAGTGAATCGTTTCAAATAGGGATAATGATATGTTCAATATATCACATTAATGTTCAAATATATTACATGCAGACAAGTTGAACCATCGCACATGCTTTACATAACCGGTTTACAGCTGTGTAACGTTGGCAAAAGCAACTTGGGTATTAACAACACCAGAAGACATTAGCTGATAAGTAGTTCTTGTGCTTGCGAGGATGGTGGCAATGGCTAGTTCTTCATAAACTAACTTCAGTGGATGGCGCCTAAGTTTTAAAAAGAGGCTAACGAGACGTAACGCCTGTTTTATACGAGAACATATAAAATGTCTATAGAGCACATATGCAGCACCGGAACAACAATTGACCTTTCAGCAATATTACGCCTTCGTACGCTCATTTCCAAAGCATTTCCGAGACCTGTCGTGGCTGTGCAGTAGAATATCTGATTTTATACAGGATAGCTGTGTTCGATTCATACTGACACCCTAATAGTTTCTGACTGCATTATTTGGGCCCACATTGCCGATGTCACTTCATCTTAACACTCTCAAATTTAAATTGCCCACATTCTTGCATTTAACATTAAAATGCGCACAGACAGTTCTTCCTTCAGAAAACTTGCGAGAAAACTCTACTTTTAATTTCCTTGTAGAGTTCGTTTAAAATATATATGAATAAAGTTTTGTTTGGCCCATAACTTTATCAGTAATAATTGTAAATAATCATTTACTATTGCATATTTATTTCACTAACTTTTTATACTAAGTCAAATCTGTGATAGTTGCTTATCACGACACCTATAGTAGCGTCATTCAGGTATTATATTCAAGGTATACAAAATATGATACAGCGGGCACTTCATGGTTAAATTAACAATCTGTGCTCCTACCGTCCTTATTTAGATATAAGCTACCACCTGAGGCGTAACTAGTGCTTGTCTTCATGCGCATTCCCGAACGCAACAAGCAACACGTCAGTTCGGCGTTTGTCGCCAGCATGAAGTAGTTTCGTTTGAAAAGCGACGAAATACGACGATGCTACGCCCGAGGAATTGAAGGCGGTATGAGATAACTTCAAGTGAATAAAGTAAGAAATGTATGTTGGTGGGTAGAAACACTGAAGCTAGGCCTGAAAATAAAAAATAGTGAAGATAGCTTGAGCGAAAATGTCGTTTTTCAAAATGCATAGATGGAAAAGAGCTTCAAATAAATTTTTCACTCCGTGTTCTTTTGCTATCAGAAAGAGAAAAATCTGCTTTGTTGCACAAGAGACACAGAGAAAAAACTGCAGGCTCTAACGGGCACATAAACGTTCCTTGCAAGAAACCTGAGATGACCACGGTTCATGAAGGACAAAAATAAAAGCAGGAGACAAATGCGTTTGAAGGTTTCAAGCTTTTCTCTTGCGCGAAGCTGACATAAACGCAAAGAAAATTCAAGGAGCACAAAGCACGTTATTTCGAAACGTGTCTGGCAGCTCGTTTGGAGAAATGGAAGGCCCATAGGGCGAAATGTGAAAGGGCTCATGAGACGAACACAGCGACACCGAACAAAATAAGAAGGCATATGCACGAATAACAATCAGAAGCGTTGTAGGAACTGAATCTTGGTCACTCGCATTTCATCGTACGGGCTGCTGTTGCAACACGCGCAATGCGACCACTCTATTAAATATGTGCTTGAACAAGTTTGACGGAATGCACGATGAAAGCTTTTTGGCCACGGCTAAATTATGTCCCTTGTGACAAGAAATCTTTCCGCCTCATATTTCGAGATTTCGTAAAATGGCCCTCATGTCCCCTTTTACTTCCTTCCCTTTACGCAGGTATTGTTTTTTTTAATGAGGTGCACTGCACAGTCGTATAGAGGTATAAACGTGGTGCGCTCAAAGATTGGGCCCTGAGGCGAAACACACGGAAATCCTAAGGTTCCCCTATACGCACTTTTTATGGTATATCGGAGCAGAATTCATTCTACACGCTGTCTGTATTTTATTTGTACAGTGAAGTTTATAAATTTTCAAGTAAAGTTTATATACTTTCTTTCTTAACGAATTTATTCGCCGTGCATAAAGTCTCATTGCATGAAGTTTTCGCTCCAGTTGGTTTATTTAGAGGGTAGCAGGACAGAGCAAGTGACAATGAATTCTTTACAAGTCTCACCATTTCTTGAATTTCTCGTAGATACAAGAATAATTCATTGCGCTTTACTGGACTATAAGGAATGGAAATTGAGGCATAGCAGAATGTGTACAATATATCATAATATATTTTAAAAAGCAAGTTCTAGGTATGAATGGATAGCGTAGAAAAAGATGCTATTCCAACACGACCTATTTTACACCAGCAGATGAGGCAAGACCATCTAGAGAAGAGTTAACAACAATAACAACAACAACAACAACAACAACACAACAACAACAACAACACAACAACAACAACACACACACACACACACGCGAGTGCGCGCGCGCACGCATGCGCACACACACGCACGCACGCACGCGCACACGCACACGCACACAGCTCTATCCTGTACCTTTCTCGCTGTAGGTGCATTCTACCAAGTGTATTTTTATATTCAAGGGGTTTTGTAACCGTTACACCTTTTTTTGTGATATCCGCATGCATCCCGCATTGTTATTTTAGTTTCGTCAGGATATCTCCTAATCAATAGGAACATGTGCCATGAATAAGGTGCCAAATTCTACAAGGATTGTTAACGTGGACTTGTTGGTATGTGCGAGAACATGGATAAACAACAGTACAACGGGACATCAAAAGAAGAAACAATAGTAAGGGCTGACTGACAACGAGTCTTACTACACCGCAACGAAATATGGACTCATGGAAGAACGAAGAAAATATAATGACCAGCAGATGTGTGAAGACAGCATTCACCACTCCAGATAATCATGTTCTTTTTCAGTAGCGCTACTGATAATATGCTGAATGATCACTCCTTGCGATCCTTATTCAGAGAATCTGTAATCCACTGCAGCGAAACGAAACTTGATTTTGTGTGTCTGCGCTTCATCTCGTGCTTGTGTTTGCTATGCCCGTTGTGGCGCTGTTCTCGAAGTATAACTGATATGTCCAATACACGACCGACTGCTTGAGCTACGTGTGAACTCTAAAAAAAAGAAATGGTCCTGTATATACATGTTCCACAGCAAATGTCATCGAAAGACGATAAGCTTGCATTTGGAGAGAGATTACGAAACGTTTATTCGATGTTCTGCGCGAAAAAATTGGTGAATGGTATTCCGGAGCGGCTGCGTCAGAGTGCTTTTAGCGTGCAGCGGAGGCGAATGAGCGCACAAAGTCATGTCACGCGTTAGACATGAGCGCTATCTGGCAGTAATCTTGGAAAACGAAGCGCGCGGCTGTCTCGCAGGCGATAAGGTTTAGAAAGCAAGGCGACGGGTAGGTGCCACCACCATGTCGTCTTAGCAAAGCCGATGTAAGCGTTGCATCGTCAGCGCAGCGAGCGCTACGGTCCTTATAATTACCTATGTATGTTTTTTCTAGTAAATAGACACATATACAGAATACTGACGTGTTGTTATGGTGCCTCAGATATGTGCAATAATTGCTTTTAATGATAGTCTTTCTTGGGGACCTTTGTCTGTCTGTCTGTCTGTCTGTCTGTCTGTCTGTCTGTCTGTCTGTCTGTCTGTCTGTCTGTCTGTCTGTCTGTACATTTGTCTGTTTGTCCAATCTTAACGGCACTGGGTACTTGAAACGGCCGACCCCATCCGCAGCGCCCACTAATGTTGCTCAAGGCTGAGCGTTCATGCTTGTGCAACTGTCAATTAAAAAGCAATTATTGCGCATGTCTGGGGCATCATAATAACACGTATAAATCTGCATGTGCATCTTTTACTAGAAAAGGCATACATAAGTAATTTTAAGGACCATAGCACTTATCACGAATGCGCTGACCATGCAACGCTTGCACAAACGAGGAATGTTCCCGACGCTTTGCTAAGATGAGACGGTGGTGGCACCTACCCGTCACCTTGCGTTCTACACTTTATCATCTCTGAGATGGGCGCACACCCGTCTCAGAACCACGCACTTTGTTTTCCAAGAAAACTGCCAGATAGCGCTCATGTCTCACGTGTGACGTAACTTGATGCGTTCGTTCGCCTCCGCTGCACGCTCGAGGCACGCTAACGCAACGCCTCCAGAATATCACACACCGGTTTTCTTGCGCAGAACACACGCAAGACTCCACACGCAAGACTATCGTCTTTCGACGACGTTTGCAGAAACATGCAGATACGGAGCCATTTTTTAAATTGACAATCGCACATGTAATAACGCAAAATCTTGAGCAATTTTTGTGGCCGCTGCAGATTGGGTCGGCGTTTGGGGTATTGTTTGGTACTGTTTAAATTATCATTAAGAACGGACAAGTAGACAAATGTACAGACATGCAGACTAAAATTCTTGCGTAGAAAGTCGCCAAGAAAGACTATCGTCTTTAAAACAAACCAATCTGTTATATTGTAGCTTCTAGACGGATCTCTGTTTGATCCCACTCCACTGTGAGGACACTTGCGTCACTAGCGTTGTCGTCTATGATAACTTGAACGACTCAAAGCTTGTCTTCATTTGTTATTTTCGTTTATGCCAAATTTGAAGCACTTTTTGTTACAATTAGGTGCATTTTATTGTTCCCACACTGGGTAGCTGCTGAGACACTTTTGCCATCAGTTTGCTCTGATTCATGCGTTTTTTTTTTCCGTGAGGTAGGGGCGGGAACGAAATTTCTTAGAGTCTTATTTATTTAGTCATGAACATTGCAAAATGTATTCTTGAGTGGCTTCAGAACAAGTTTCATAGTTTCCAAACTTTATCCCGTAAACTTCCATGGAGTATCTATTTTAAATACAGAAATCTTTGAAAACACTGGTAATTGTAGAAAAACATAATGCAGCGCTAAAAGTGTCGTAATATTACGAAAATTTAAAAATTTCGAAATGAGAATATTTGGCATAGGCCTACCTGGAATGAAATTGATAAACGCACGACTCAGATGAAAATTGCACATAAAACAGACTTCGACATGTTATCACTCACTTAACTTGAGGAGCAACAGCATTCTTCAATGGTAGCTGCTGCCACAAAAGTATGTGGTACAGGCCAAACTATATTTAGTGAACCGAACATTTTTTGTTTAGTGAACCGAAGGGATTTTAGTGAACCGAAGGGATATTTAGTGAACCGAAGGGATTCTAGTTACTCCCGCTAAATTAATATAGAAGTTGTAGAATGAGTGAAATCCTTGCAATGCAGTCGTATTGTATTTGTCTGCTGCATCACCATTGGAGCGAGTAATTACGAAAAATGGTTTGTCTACGTCATCAACTTCTGCACTGTCAGAAAAGCTGTTTGTGTCATACAGTAATCAATAGTAAAAATACAAGGCTTCTTGAACTCAAGTGCGTTTCCATCCAGAGAAAGGGATAAACATACTATTCGTGACATTGCGCGCTAAAAGTGAGACAGCAGCAAGTACAATCATTCACGAGTTATTACAACTGGTGAAAACGGGTGTGACAAAATTTCACGAAGAGAAAAAAAGTGCCGGTGGTGTTGATGGGAACAGTGGTGCCAGATAGCTGGGTGTGTCGGAATTGCTCAAATTTTTTCTAGATTTCCAAGTATTAACCGGAAATTGCAACCCTCTCAGGGTCCATGAAGGAGAAGTCCTGGAGATAGAGGCATTGAAACTTACTGGAAAATATCTTTCCTCTACGACCGTTTATGGGTTATATGTAGCGACCATGCAATAAAATGCTGATAGTTTAACTGCAAACTTATTTAAATGGCAGCAAAGTTTGTCGAAAGTGTTAAAGGCAATGCCTAAAATTTTTGAATGAGCATCCAGTTTTTTGCACATTTAATTGCTTACTTGGCGACAAACGTGCAATAGCTGTGTGACCTAGAAAGGTGCAATACGTGTTGAAGGTGTCAATCAAATTTAAGGGCATTCAAATAAAGCGATATGAGAGAAATAACATCATATATGGTGCCCTAAGTGCACCCATACGTGTCACACAGCGAATAGCGCATGCTACAGTCCCGAAAAAACACACACAACAAATTAGAAACGAGAAGTGAGGGATGTACGCCCGTTTACATAAAGAAGAGGAAAGTCTATTGTAAAGAGGGAGACAGCGACTTCGCACGTAACTTAGCATACGGAAGACAACCTTCCTTTTACGAAGATGGGAACACGCAAAGAGATTGGAAGCACGTTTTTGGCTGAAGAAAGGCTTGTCCTCTCTACACGAATAGGAGCACACCGATTCGAGGTCACACGCTGAAATGCGGTAGTCTCTCGGGCTACACTAGAAGCCCCATGTGCTCGTGCACCCATGGCAATAACGCGGACAATGAAAGTTCTTTCCGGCAGCCGAAGTTGCCGTGCTCAAAATGGAATTGTGTTTTTCTATAGCGATCATTGTGCCCGGCTACGGGGCCACGACCGAAGAGTCTCCGTGTGTGCCCATGTCATATATCACCACGCCCTGAGCGCAGGGCACCTAAGCATCGGATGCATTTATACGTATTTATCTGTCAGCCATAAAGGCAGTGCTATGAAGCAAGAAGCGCTAGGCCTCCTCAGGGGACAAATGTACTGCTTTGTCCATAAACCAGGGAAGAAAATATGCTAGGCATTGTTTAAGAAACGAGTAGTCTCTGTAAAGTACGTAAGCTGTGCTCCCATTCCGCTTTTGCCTTTCTAATATTTTGCCTTTCTAACATTTGCCTTTCTAACATTGTGGTATCCTACTGCGTAAACTCAATTGCTTAGGTGGGTTCCTAATTTGAGGCTGCTCTTGCGCATTAGCGTCGGGTGAAAGACAAGCCCACACTAATAGAAGGTATTGCCTTATGATGGTTTTAATGTTCCGTGAAGTTGCGGTGGTGGTGGTGGTGATGATGGAACTGACAGTGCAGGGAACAAGTTTGTTGAGAACCCCAGCAAATTAGTGGTCGGGGCCTAAGGCAACCTTCGAAAAATCGGGAGGATCTGTTTCCTGGCTGCCTAAAGGGCTTGCTGCTATGGTTGTCGCACGAGGACATCTTAACATGATCGTATTATGGCTCATACCCAAGTTGCTTTGAGTGGTGTCTTGTTTTGGAATATGCATTGATCGTCAATCACAATGTTATAAAGAAAGCTATTATAGTTGCTAGGTAGAACTGTCTTGCCTTGTTTCACGCAGGACACTTGGGCGCAATGATAAACTTTCAAGTAAAAAAAAAAGTGTTGTGTCTGGTTTCATTCTTTTTTTGCAATAACTGCTTGCTGCAAATGCAGTAGAACGATGATGTTGGAAAGCCAAAAAGCCGCAGTAGCTCACGCAGGGTGCTACCATAGTAAGAAAGCAATAGCTCTCCAGGTGCGCCAGATGTAGCTATCGGCGCTTTTATTTATTGTATAGAGTTTTGTCCCATTGTTATCCCACAGCTGTGGCTCTCAGCGCTTCTATATAGCGATAAAGCAGTTGCACAGATATTCATGGAAATCAAGAAGGCTAGCAAGACAGCGACCAGCAAGGAAGGTTAACAAAGAAAAAGGGCAGATCCCACGTACAGTGGGAATCGATGATATGCGAAGCGCGAATGAAAAATGTTGATATGTTACTTTAAAATCAGCACAACGTTAAAAGGTGGAGGTAAACGACGCCGCACATGGCTTCCGTGTCACGTTTATCATGTTTGGATGTGTCGTTTACCTTCGTCATCTATTCACGTCACGTGATAACAAATTTAGTGTATGTGGAGCTAGCGAAATGGCCGCGAGCACGCTATGAGAGCGGTATGTTGTCATGTTCTTGCATGACATGCGTGTCAGGATTATCTTGTTTGCACTAGTCGTATATTTCGTCATCTATTGACGTCACGTAACAACAAATTTGGTATAAGTGGAGCTAGCCAAATGGCCGCGAGTGCATCATGAAGGCCCCATTATACTCTAATGTAGCGTTGATGCACGCGCACGTGGGGCATAGCAACGCTACGTTAGCAAAACGCGAGCTCTAGGCGCGACTAGCGTCCGTCGGCGTGGCGCAACGGCAACCGGCGCGAAGTGCGACATGCTGCATTTCACACCAATGCGTTACCTACACAACACTGCGTCTTCCTCTTTCGTGACGGAGGGACACCGGACGTGCAGAAACGCACATGCGTTAAAGCAACGCAGCGAGGCACACACCTGCGAGTATATGGCAGGACCAGCGCCTGCCGTGGCAACGCAGTCGTGACGTGACGAAATAAACGCCGACGAGCAAGCGCACCGCGTCACGTCGAAATGTATTGGCGCATTGACTGTGTCATATGTTCTCACATGACACGTATGTTATGATTATCATGTTTACACCAGTCAAATACCTTCTTCAAGCATTGGCGTCTCGTTATACCAAATTTGGCTATGTAAAGCTAGCGAAACGGCCGCGAGCGCATAATGAGCATGGCATGTAATCTTGTTGTTACATGACACGCACGTCGTGATTATCATGTTTGTATGTGTCATTTACCATGTCATCTGTACGCGTCGCGTAATACCAAGTTTGGCACATGTGAAGCTAGCGAAACGACTGCAAGCACATCATGAGCATAGCATGTAGTCATGTTGTTACATGACACGCATCTCATGTTTAGTATGTTTGCACCAGTCCCGTACCTTTGTCATCCATTTACGTACCGTATTGCCAAATTTGACATATGTGACGCTAAAAACGCCCGTGAGCGCGTCATGAGCTTGGCATGAAGTCATGTTGTTACATGACACACATGTCATGATTTTCATGTTAGGATCTGTCGCTGTGTGTTCACCATGCAATCATGTCATACCATACCAGTTTTGCAACATGCCATGTGAACGAAACCACTGCAAGAGCTGCATGACCATGAAATTTAAATGATTACATTCATGAAATCTATATCATGATTTTCAAGTTATGACTAGTCAAATATGTTCTTCATACAGTCATGTTATGCCGTACCAAGTGGTATCGATATCATTATGGAAACGGCCAGGAGAGCTCAAAGTCATAGGCGGCTAGATAGATAGATATGCGCAAGGTCGCCGAAGTTCACTAAGAAGTGCTTCGCATTTTAAAGAAAATATTAGGAGCATGGCCAAGCTGGAAATAGTGCCCAAAGTGTCTACTCCTGTCCTTTCTTATGTCCATTCGTGGTCTTTTCCTGGTCATGAAAAGCCCCCAAACCTTCCTTCGAATGAAGGAAAAGTGTAGAGCACTAAATCTAGTGTGGCCGTCATGGCTACGGACCTTGCAGTATCCAAACCTCAGATAGACAAAGAAATGAAAGGTTTAGCGAACAAAAAAAGTTATGCCATCGTAGTAACCACCCAGAGTTCCCAGATGAACCGACCAGCACATGACCAAGTGACCGTGGAAAGTTTCACTGGTGCGTTTTCCGTACACATTTGCCGCGAGGATCTCCATAGAGAGGCCAGCACTGCGATCGTTTTGACGTCACAGATAAGCTAGTAGTTGTTAAATACGGCAGCTTTGCTTTCGCGACACCACCTGAATCGTTCCCCATGGCTGCACCGATTCTTAGTCGTTATTTTGCGATGCAAATCAGACATGAGAGTGCTACCAGAGCCACCAATTCACAGTTTGCTTGCCCGTATTATCAGGTCTTACCGCTTCGTTAAGCACTGAGCTTCAAAACAAAGGGAAGCACGCACGGTGTCCACAGCAAAAGCGTACAAATTGCGGTGTCTGGCAGACAAAGTCAACCAGGCATCCCATGAGTGACGTCATCCAGTGGGTAGCGCAACGGTATGTCCTTGAGTCAAATTTCGTGCAAACTTAAATTCAGAACATAGACTGCGCTAGTTTCAGAATGTTTTATCTGCCAATACTAATAAAGTGGACAACTTATTCAATGCTCTTTTGTTAAACAATACAGTCAAGAAGGTATATATATTCAGAAGAAATTTGGGCGTTTCTTAAAACCTTCTATTTTGCAAAAAGTCTGATGTTGTACTTTAAGGGGAACTGCGGATTCTCGACCATACTGAGAAAATGCCGCTTTCAATATTGACAGTGCTGCAACAGTTAGGGTGCTCATTTTGCCAGATACTCGTCAATAATTTTGTTTAAGCAATAAATGACGAGTCAAAACGAAAACTCCGACAGGGACTCGCTTCTCCCTCCATGGTCAGTATGAATGACGTCACTAACTCCGATACACACAACCACGGCTGGCCAGAGTGTAAACATAGCTCACGTGCTTTTTCTGACGTGCGGAAAGCAATTGAGCGATGTGATTCGACACGAATTCAACCTGTGCCCGCTCGTCTGGCATACCAGTGCTAAGTTCAGTGATCATTTCAGCTACTGTTGGAGTGCGAGACCGTCTTTTGATTTCAAATGGCCGGCGCGTGAAGTATCTCACGTGTCCTGAATCGATCTCCTCGTTGCTTAACAATTGGGTGACTTCAACGGACGACCTTGATGTAGGCAGTTGACAAAACTGAACTGCACTCGTTTTGTCGTCCCCTCGTAAAACAAAGCGTGCGTTGCACCCGTCTACAGGAAAAGGCAGGCTTTTGAAAAAAAAGCAGGCACTTACATTGTATGCATACACAGTGTGATCTTTCTTTACATATCATTCCATAGTTGGCTGGGAATTTCCAAAATTTGTTTTCAAGAAAACTCAGTTAGGCTAGTATAGGTAGTCGCCTATTCTCACGGTACTCACATTTTCAAACTTTTTAAAGTTTATATTTATAAAAAATCATCAGAGATACATTAGTTCACTTTTTTGTGATGCTTTGTGATC
>NW_023611758.1:0-93536 GCF_013339725.1 Rhipicephalus microplus
TGTGTCACTATCACACCCTTGCGAAAATATAATCCCATCAGAAATGCATAGTAGTTCTGAATCAATCACTAATAACACACATTTCATAACTTTCCGACATGTATATCTCTGAATTGGTACACTCGTGTAGAAAACACTAAAAAAGTATTGTAGTGCTTCGAAAACAATACTACTTCCAGACATCACTTTCGGTTTGAATATCGAGAGTAATTTTCACAAATTTGTGTGAACACACTCTGAGGTAGCTAAACTCGCGTGAAGACCACTTTACTCTAAGTCAGGTACTCGATATAAAACTGAACTGAGGCGGGGCGCTCCTCCGTACTGAATAAATCCTGCTTGTAAGAGGGGGAGTAAAAAAAAAATCAAGCGTCTGCACAACGTTTAGGATGGTGAGGTATCGCGATGCTCCCGAAGTTTTCGGTGGTACCATAAACCTCCGAGAACTCCACCCCGAGAAAACTCCGAGAACATTCGCCGCTCTCTGATTTTCAGGTCCGCTTCTTGTTAAGCCCGTTTTGCAGCGGCTTCCTTGGTACGCACCGTCTCAGGATCTGCCAGCCGCCGCAAACACGATCCGACGCGTATACGGCGACGATCCAGGAGAATGAGAGACAACGCGTCGCTGGCGGAGCCCCGCGCAAGCCACATAACAGCTAATCTGAGAGCAGTGGCGCCTCCAGCGCCATAAAGCGACCATTCACACAACTGCCATATCGCATACATCTCTATAGGACAGCGGCATGTAGGAACTAGACGAGGAGTGGCAATGACGACACAGAATGCGTGCAATGACGTCTAGTACATCGTCACCCAACTGCAGTTTGCATGCATCTCTATGGTACAGTTTCATCTATTGTATGAATAAAGAGACACTGCTGGGTACGCCGGAGCAAGGGTTGGTATAGACCATCAGAAGCTTCGCCCCCCCAAATTAATTAAGACTGCTTACAAGCGGCTGCACGAAGTGGAAGAGCCTATCATAGACTTGTAAAAAGGAGCGCCATGTGACATGAAAGGTTTTAAATGCGAAGCATTTCGTAGCGAACTTCGGCGACTTTGAGCATATCTATCTATCTATCTATCTATCTATCTATCTATCTATCTATCTATCTATCTATCTATCTATCTATCTATCTATCTATCTATCTATCTATCATCTATCACTTTTAGTTCTCCTGGCCGTTTCGATAGTGGTATTGATACCAAACTTGTTAAGGCATTACCTTGACTGCATGAAGAACATATATGACTAGCCATAACATGAAAATCGTGGCATGTATGTCATGAATGTCATAATTTACATTTCATGGTCCTGTAGCTCTTGCGGGTGTTTCGTTCACATGGCATGCTGCGAAACTCGTATAGTATGAAACCATTGCATGGCAAACACAACCGACAGACCCTAACATGAAAATCATGACTTGTGTGTTATGTAACAACGTGACTACATGCCATGCTTTTGATGCACTCACGGTCGTTTCGCTAGCGTCACATATACTAAATTTGGTACTACGGTGCGTGAATGGGTACAGAAGGTAATTGACTGGTGGGAACATGATAATCATGAGATGCATGTCATGTAACAACATGACTACTTGCCACGCTCATAATGCACTCGCAGCCTTTCTTTAGCTTCACATGTACCAAACTTGGCTTATGGGACACGAGTGGACGACATAAGTAAATGACACGTCCAAACATGATAATTACGACATGCGTGCCATGTAACAACATGACTACATCCCACGCTCATGATGCGCACGCGGCTGTTTCGCTGGCTTCACATTGGTATTACGTGACGCCAATAGATCACGAAGGTACGTGACTAGTGCACACATAATAATCATGAGTTGCGTGCCATGTGAGAACATTACTACATGCCACAGTTTAGGCGCCAATACATTTCGACATGACGTGGTGCGCGTGCTCAAAGACGTTCATTTCGTCGCGTCACGCTGGTGTTTCCACGCCAGGCGCCGGTCCTGCCATATACTCGCAGGCGCACGCCGTGCTGCATTGCTTTGACGCCAGCGCGTTCCAGCGCGTCCAGCGCCCCTACATAGAGAAAAAAAGGGAGGGTCCTTAAAACGCGTTCTCGGCCGTTTTGTTAGCTCAGCATATACCAAATTTGGTGTTACGTGACGTCAATTGATGATGAAATATATGACTGGTGCAGACATGGCAATCCTGACACTTGTGTGTCACGTAAGAGCATGACAGCATATCACGCTCATAGCATTCTCGCGGCCGTTTTGCTAGCTCCACATATACTAAGTTTGGTAATACGTGACGTGAATAGATGACGAAGCTAAACGGCACATCTAAACATGGTAATCATGACGCGGAAGTCATCTACGGCATCTCCTAACGTTTTGCTGATTTTAAAGTGACATATCATCATTTCTCATTCATGCTACGCATATAATCGATTCCCAAGGTTCGTTGGATGTGCCACTTTGTTCTTTTTTTTATTTATAAGACGAAGACGCTGTGGCACCAGCGCGCGGGGATCGAGGAGGGGGGGGGGGCACGATAGCGGAGGAAAACTGCGGCTGTCGCAATGCGGGCTCGCCTGCTTTAGGTAGCTCAAGCCTGACATGTCTGACATGTGCCGGCACGAGGCAAGATGACGCCTTGCCGGCTCATGAACATACTATAATTGTTCTTGGGGAACGGCGCACCACAAACCGACGTCTGAGCCGAAAGCGCTAACCACGGTTGTTTCGAGTTCATGCCCTACAAACTACGGTAGTGGCTGACCAAATACACGCGCAAGAAAATGCATACGACACAAAAATAGTGGCGGATTCCGCCGAAGGTTTGCGAAACAATTTGGTAGATATATATTCGCAAAAAGGGCCAGCCTTTTTGCGGTGGCACATTGTTACCGCTTGCGGAGTTCAAAGCCTCGTCCTAATACTTGGCCACCCACCACTTTGCCTTGTGTGCAGTGAAGTTGGACACATCCGTCAAAATGCAGAACGCCTCGCTGCGACGAATGTTGACGCTTCGGTCATTCATTCAAGGATCGTTTTATTGCATACGGAACCAAGCTGCAACAACGCACACTACAGCCAGATCACACCCTTTAAGAACATATCAGGAGGCACTCTGTCAACTTCAGATTTCGCAGGCTCTACCGAGAAAAATTCAGAATTGTAAAGAAAGCCAGTCGCTATTGACATAGTTAAAACTTTGCCGTGGAAAGGACCAAGTGAATCATGCATGTACCTGACATAAAATGGCCCCGCACAACCAATAGTACAAGTAAAAGTCCCTCCGAAGAGTTCCGCTGTGCTGATTCATCATGGCGCCGAACATCAGCTATATAGTACAAAACAGAGACTATGGGCTGAGTCTCACTAAAGTTTTTTCACTTGCTTGCGTTGCAGCTCCGCTGCAGCTCCTTCATCATGGTGCGGTGTTATAGAAAGATGTGCAGGCCTCTAAAGATGCCACAATACCTAGGTACCGTGCATCTTACAGCTCGAAATAAAGCAACAAAAGAGACCCAGCGTTAGCGTCTAGGAAATCATGCCATCGCCGAATGTCCATGCCCATGCCCATGTCGGTGGTACCGATCTAGGAGGCCTGTTGGGGTTTGACTGGAAGCGTCACCGTCAACCCTTACGACCGATCAAGTGGCAAAATAAGAGCTTAGATGGTAGTAAACATGGCACAGTATGAGCGACCTTTCTTTGCTACCTTGTCCGCATGTGGCCTTAGGTCTTCGCAGAAGCAAGCGATGCTCCACAGACATCTCAGTCGAAAGCATCTCAGCATTGTCGCAATCCACAACACAAAGATCGAGAGTGAGGTAGGGACTGATAAGGCCCTGAAGCCTTTTTTGTCTGTGTATAGTGCGTGTGTTTGAAAAGCAAAATGCTTATCTGCGGGCTGTTGGCAGTTTCTGAGAAAAAGATTGGCAGATTACACATTCAGTGGGAATCGATAATATGCACAGCACGAATGAGGAAGCGTAATAGGTCACTTTAAAATTAGCCCAACGTTAAGAGGCGGAGGTAAATAATGCCGTACATGACTTCCATGACATTTTAGATGTTTCATTTACTTCCGTCATCTATTCACTTCACCTAATACCAAGTTTTGTATATACGGAGCTAGCGAAACGGCCATAAGCATGCTATGAGCGTAGCATGTAGTCATGTTTTATATGAAGTTCATATCACGATTATCAAGTTTGAACGTGTTGCTTACATTCATCGTACAATCACGTCACGTAATATCAAATTTGGTTAATGTGAAACTAGTAAAACGGCCGCGAGAACGCTATGAGCGTAGCATGTAGTCATGTTTTACAGGAAATGCATGTTATTGTTATCAAGTTTGGAGGTGTCATTTATCTTCGTCGTCTATTCACTTCCCGTGATACCAAATTGGGTACTGTGGAGCTAGCACAGAAGCATCTAGCGCGTCATGAAGGGCCCAATATACTCGTAGGCAACGTTGACGCATGTGCAGGCTTGTTGCAGCAACGCCACGCTAGCAAAACGCGAGTACTCTATAGTGGGACGCCAGGTGCGACCAGCTCTACCAGCGTCCGTCGGCGTGGCCCGGTGGCAACCAGCGCGAAATGCGACAAGCGGCGCTTCGCGCCGACGATGTTACTTACAGCACCGCGTCTGCTTCTCTTCGTGACGGAGGTACGCCGTGTGCGCAAAATCGCGCGTACGTCAAAGCAACACAGCGCAGCGCGTGCCTGCGAGTATACGGCATGCAGATCCACAATGAAGGTCAGTGGCCATATCCACTGATCTCTACTTGGGGGATATCGGCGCCTGGCGTGCATCGCCAGCGTGACGTGATAAAACGGCGCCAGCGCGCGTGCGCGGTGGCTCACGTCGAAATGTATTGGCGCCTTGAGTGTGCCATGTGCTAATGTTCTTAGAAGACCCGCATCTCATGATTATCTTGTTTGCCCTAGTTAACATACCTTCGCCACTCATCAAGTGACGTAATACAAAATTTAGGCATATATAAAGGTAGCGAAATTGTCGCAAGTGCATCATGAGTGTGCAGCGTAGTCATGTTGTTACATGAGACGCATGTCATGATCATCATGTTTGGACGTGTCATTTACCTATGTCGTCCGTTCGCGTCACGTAATACCGAATTTGGTACATGTGAAGCTAGCAAAACGGCCACGAGCGCATCAGGAGCGTAGCGTGTAGTCATGTTTTTACATGACACGCATCTCATGATTATCATGTTTGAACCACTCACATACCTTCGTCATCCCTTCACGTCTTGTAATACCAAATTTGGTTCATGATAAGCTAGCAAACGGCCGCGAGCGCATCATGAGCATGGCATGTAGCCATGTTGTTGCAATACACGCATCTCATTATGTTGATGTTAGGGTATGTCGCTTGTGTCCGCCATTCAGTCATGTCATACCATACCAGTTGTCCAACATTATATGCGAATTAAACCACAACAAGAGCAGCAAGACCTACACATGTGAATTATGACACTTATGACATAAATATCATGACTTTCATGTTATGGATAGCCAGTTATATTCGTCATACAGTGATGTTATATCATACTATGTTTCGTATCAAACTGCCGGGAGAGCTAAAAGTCGTAGGCATCTACAGAGATAGATACGCTCAAGGTCGCCGAAGTTTGCTAAGAATGCTTCGCATTTAGAAAGCTTGACCTGTTCAGCATTCCGCACTAGTGGTAAAAATGAGGACAGATACATATAGTTGGATTTTTTGTTGAAAGGATCACTGTTGAGAATTGCTAACTGTCACATGTCTACTAAGGGTGTGAAACGGCTTGAATTATTCGAAGAAGTGTCTACTTTCTTCACTCGGACAAATGCACTGTACTTATGGGAGACGTCAACTGCCTATGCGATACTAATGATCGTAACAATCCTCATAGCAAGCGAGAAAGGCGTACCGTGTTTTTTTCGGCATTGTAGATAAGGCAGTTCTAATTTACATTGGTGTCTCCAATCAGGCAACGGCATATACAAAAGTTCAGGACATTTCTTATGCTCCCCTTGACCGTGTTTACGCGTCTTATCTCTATTCTCTCGTTTATGTCCTATAACACTATAGCAGTGTTATTCTCAGACCATCGCATTGTTTTTGCGTAAATTGGCTAAAATTGTCACAAACGATTAAGTCCCAAGTATGCTCTTTGAAAACGAACACGAAGCTCCTCTGTGATCAAGAATTCATGAATCGTGCCTAGCCGGCATCGAGTCGATCTCGTTCAAATGGTTTGCATACATTCCCTACTTGGGAGCTTTTAAACAAGTTCGTGGTATATCTATAGATATTGGTGCTTGCAAGTCTTACTATAGCAGGAAGGGGAAAAGACACTCCCTAAAAGCATTTTCTATCTTTATGAATATGAACGTGAAATGCCAGTAACGTACGTCAATGAAATTGAATATATGAAAAGCCAACTTCAAAGGTATACTACTGCTCACTGCGAAGGGGTACGTATTACATCTTGGAATTGGTGCACTTTAAATTCTGAGACACCGACCCGCGAAGCTTTACTTGACGAGAAACGCCATGCTGTTTCTAAAGTGATTCCAGACTTATACTCTAACGGCGTGCACATAAAACATACAAGAGACATTCATTTGGCGTTCGAAACGTACTATGATAATCTATTTTGCTCTCGCTTTGATTATCCTGAAACTCACCTCAAGGCTAGTTTTGTTTACCTTTTCAACTCCTTGAAGCACGATGATTGTGCAATCATTATTGGACACATGACTATACAGAAAATTGAGAAGGCAATTGACAATTTACCTTTATTGAAAACACGTGGCCCTGATGACAATTTCGGCACACCTTACTAAGCTTTAAAAAGCGCTATATTTTTCAAATAGGCTACAACATGAAGACTACAACATGAAGGGCCAATCCATACAAGGCAATATACATGTCGTTCGTACTGTTCTTCAATACAGCAGTGTTTGCAAGATGTATTGCAAGATGTTCATTGTGCTCCGATTTTCCATGCCACAAGTGTATTAAAACAATTGCGAAAAATGTGCAATCCACCAAGTTCAAAAACATTCTTATGTAAACTCCACTCTGAAACATTGGAGGTAAATACATGGGTAAAAATAGAGGGCATTTATATTTCTTCTGTTGACTGCCGTCAATTTAGTGGGCGAGAAATGATTGAACATTGCTTTTTTAGCTGCAAAGACACCATTCTGTTTTGTAATGTCCTTGGGCGTGTACTGAAAAAAACGTTTCGTCATAATTTTGACAAAATCTGTTATCTTCTACCAGTATCGCTTGACAAAGTGTTATAGGATACCCCTTTCCTGATTGGTATGCACAGCATATGGAAGAAACGTAAGTAGGCAGGACCACCATGCAAAAACCACCACCATTTCAAGCACACTTCATTCAAATGACTATTCAGCTCAAGGACGTTTATGATGACCTAGACTTTACACCGGACTGGTACTTCATCTTGGTGAGGTGTTTGGCCTTAACCCCTTCTCGTTTTTATAACACGATGTGAATAACTCAAGTAGTGTGGTATTGGGCTAGTTGGTAAGCGATTATTAAACTTCTCAGCACGATAACTTCTGAAACCTAACACAAGAGATGAGGACAAGTGCAGAGTTTCAACAAATTCAATACTACTACGACACACATTTATATGTTACAAAAATTATGATAAGATCACTTGATTAGGCAGAAACAAAAACAAAAAAAAACAAAAAAAACAAAAAAAACACAAAAAAGTCTAGCGAGATTGCAAGAAACCACGTGCTCACCCTGGACCCTCACGTGCCGAATTCAAAAATGCCAATTCTTTTTAAGATAATGCTATCTATGGTTGGCCGATGCAGCTGCCTCGAGCGAAGGCTGTAGTTTCGATTACAAGTCTTGTGCCTTCGTTAGGGTGGGATGCAAGAACCCTTGTCTTTTTGAACAATGGCTGGCACCAACATTTGGAAATTTCTGGCATAGTTCCTGAAGTCTTACACTAAGGCTGACTGACCTACGTAATGAAGTCCACAAGACAGAGGTACACCATAAAGTATCCCTGTTACCCACTTAACTAATTTTAAGGTGCTTAATCTCGCAGCTGCTCATGGTGGTTCCTACGGGACTAGTTTGGACAGATAACTAAAACAATTTATTCGGTGTGGACAAAACCGCTGATGCGCCCGCTCTTTGGCCAATTTTCTTAAGTTTATGCGGCCCCGCCGCGGTGGTCTAGTGGCTAAGGTACTCGGCTGCCGACCCGCAGGGCGCGGGTTCAAATCCCGGCTGCGGCGGCTGCATTTCCGATGGAGGCGGAATTGTTGTAGGCCCGTGTGCTCAGATTTGGGTGCCCGTTAAAGAACCCCAGGTGGTCAAAATTTCCGGAGCCCTCTACTATGGAGTCTCTTATAATCATATGGTGGTTTCGGGACGTTAAACCCCACATATCAAGCAATCAATTAAGTTTATGCGAGATACCATGCAGATACGGTATCACCACCACCCTCTTGGGAGTTGCTCCTTGAAAAGCGTCCCCATCGTTACCTACTCTTGACTGTCTGCGCAGCTTCTCATAATCAGAAACTAGCAACGAACCGAGATAGCCCGCTGCCTCTAGACGAAGAATCTGCCTTTCAAACTTCGCTCCACTAAGTGGAAGCAAGATTTCGTTAAAGCGTTGTGTATAAATGCATTTACAGTTCCACGCTTTACCAGTTTGCTGTGAGAAGCGGCGTACGGCAAAAGGGCTTTCTTTCCCCGTGGCTTATACGTTCAAGAAATGTGCCCAGCTGAAACGTTAAAATTAAATGTAAAAACCTCAGGGAACCATTTTCCGGTAGCTCATGCGTGAGAAATAGGGCTTCAAGGCATTCCTGGAACACTTGCAAGACATGCGGAAAGCTCTCACCAAGGACATCAAGGTCGCAAGCAAACAAAATCAAGAAATCATCGACCAGCCGAAAGCACCTATTAACATTCATCTGTGCCAACCGTTCATAAATTTTTCTATCAAAATGAGCTAGATACAACTCGCTTAAAACTGGGGCGATGCTCGAGCCAATACACATGCCTGTTTTTTGCAGAAAAACTTTACCAATCCACCCCGCAAAGGTAGAGGCAAGGTATAGCTTCAGCACATCCAGGAAGCCAGAAACCGAAACACCACATTCGCTTTGAAAGGTGATAGCACCAAATTCATAAATTCCCTTTTCAATGAGATCAACAAGTGGTTTTTGAGAAAGAAAACAATATAGATCCTTTACGTCGATGGAAATACCCATTCGACGAGTAAACACGTGTTGACAAAGATAACCGGCATTCTGCTAAGAATTGTTCTCTCATTGTTCTCAGCCAATTTTGTTTTGAATGAATAATTTTGTGTCTTATTGATGGATACTGTTTTTGTAAACTTTCTCATTGGCGCAAACATACCAACGCGTCGCAATACGGCTTCATTTAATTCAGCCCCCATTTTATAGACGTCATTTTTCCGCGCAATGCTGTCTTAGCATAGCAAAATGAGAACAATTAGGCTTGCGTCATCAGCTGTGTCAGAATTGAGGACATGCGCACTTGTTCCAGGCCCCGAAAGCTGAGCGCTAGTTTTGGTCTCAAAAGACGTGCAAGCTCGTAGCATTAGCCGGGCATCCTATGATTAAGTTGAACGGAGTGAGGTTGATGGGAATGTTCGCATTTGACGGCTTTCACAATTTTTAAAAAATAAAAATTGACACCCCTGTAAGAAACTTTTTTGTTTGCGTGTCTTTTTTATTCCTCACTTCATGAATAATTAATCAGGTGAATCACGAAAAGTGATTGACTTGCGTTCGTAGCACAAGCCTCTGCTCCTTCTCGCTCTTCGCTCATCGATATTAAAAGTTGGGTCGCACTGAGTTATCTCGCTCGGTTGGCTTGTCACCTACAGTAAAGATAAAGACAGCCAGTTGTGGCGGGAAGAGAGCGTAAGCTGCAATGAGCTATGCCGAGAGGATCAACCATGCAATCATTGAAGGTGGCTTTATAGTGCAACACATGTTTCGCGCGTCTTTGCGGTCGACACACCCGGGGATTTCTAGTTTCACGAAGGCTTTTCAGCGTTTCCTAAAAGCAACGATTGAGCACAACAATTTCAACTCATTATTTGAACAGGTATTGATATTGCATAAGTACAGTAGTCACGGGTTGAAATAGGACACTTGGAACGCGTGGCCACCGGCAGAGATGGCGAAACTCGTGGGTGCTGCTGAAATCACGGTGTTGCTTTGTGGTATAGAGTGAGGGAAAGAACACATACGAGACAGGACTACTCCTTCCGGTCGCTAAAGAGTCGGCCTTTAGTTCACAAAGTGCACACTGCTAGCGTGGCAATGCTAGGCCAGCACGCTTTCGCATGGCGACAGAAATAGATCACCGCTGCACACTACTCATACTGTGGCGCGAGTAGACGACGCTCTCGTTCAGCGCCTTGCGTTGATGCTGCACCTATAGGCTCTGCAAGTAAAAAAAAATGATTCGGCTAAAAGATTCTGCCTTCTGTGCGTTTGCAGACGTGATAAAAATAACATATGCATGCACAAAACTGTAGTGAGTTCACTTCGAGCTTTCTGTCGCGACGAAAAAAGAAGCAGCAGCCACAGAGCTTTCTTCGTGCGACATTGAAACAGTGTACTAGAAATAGTGTCCTTCCGACAACCTGTGGGCTGCCGTCGATGAAGAATGGCAGAAGCTGGCACGATTATCCGTGGCCGACGGCCTCTACGAGAGTTTCTTGCTTGTTTTTTTTTTCGCTTTTTGTGTGACAGAAATCACGTAATCAACTTACTAAACTTTTATGCAGGTGTTTGTGAATGCATGTAAGGCACAATCTCTTGGCCCAATCATGTTTCTTACTTACAGAGTATGCGTGCCGCATCACATAAAAAGCGCAAAGCACGAGCCATTTCTGTCGGCATGCAAAAGCGCGTTAGCGTAGCAACGCCACGTTGGTAGTGGGTGCCTTGATAACTACAAGCCGACACGTTCGCGATCGGAAGCGGCAATCCTGCTCTGCAGATGTTCTCACCCTCGCTCTATATCACAATGCAACACCTTGGTTCCACGAGAACCCACGAGCTGCGCTAGCTGTGCCGGTAGCCACACGTTCCAGGTGTCCTATTTCAATCTGTGAGTACAGTACATATGAGTGAACCTAGTTCTCTGCAAGCCTGACTGGACTGGTAAAAGTGCAGTGCCGTTTGTATCATTGGTGAAGACGGCCGCCAAGCTCCTGTCAGAAAAATGCGTTCATTTAGAGGCTCGAATTCAAGTCGGCTTTGCTACATAGCTTTAGCTTCTTTTACGTTTCGCGTGTAGTTCAAATGATTTATTGTCAAGTAAGTATAGGCTGCTTTTGTACCCACGGTTTCGAAATTTGCCAGTCCTCACCTTTAATAGTGTCCCTCAAATACACGTGATGAATTCATGCATCTAAAAAGTAATACAGAGAATGTCGATGGAGCCAACGTTTAGGCGAGTAAACTTTTTTCATCAAGGCAACGTTGTAGCCCTGACCAATACATCTCAACTTGCCGAAGCCCTGTTTCCAGCGACGTTCTTTCTCTAAACACTTCTCATCGCTTTAAGCCTCTCCAAGTTTCTGAACATGAGGCTCGTTTCTTACTCAAGTTCTCTGAAAAAAAAAACGCGTCTTCATAACAAACGTGACTGGATCAAATAAAACGTGTTCTACTGGCAACTGTTGGTAATTTTTGCATTGTTTCGAAGCTGCGTTTATAGATTGACACCTTCACGCTACGTGTATGTAGCTGCATTGTTATACAAAACATGCAATAAAGAGTGCATTACGTTTTTGTCGATCGAGTTTTGTCTTACTAAGAAATCAGTCAGCTTAACTTTCGCCTCTTCAATACACACAAAAAAATTGAAACAGAAAGATTAACAAAATGTGATGGTCGAATTGCCCAATCGACCAGGCGACCTTAAAGAAGGAAGGAGCGCATTCCGCTTGCATGCGAAGTGGGAAAGAAAGGCTTCGGCAGTAACCCCCCTCCACACAAGTTTTCTTCATTATCTCTATTCGGCGACCTCACCAGTGACGTAATGAACGAAGTTTTCTGTTCGGGGTTAATTTCTGATAGGTTTCCTAGCGACCACCATTGGTAAACGTGGCGTTGCTGCTGCTGCCGATAGTTATTACATGGCAAGTATTGGGAGTTTCCGCTCCCTGTTTGTGCTATCATCCTTTGGGCACGTGGTGGTATCCTATCTCCAAATAATGTAACTAATGATTCAAAATCCTGGGCTCTGCCAATACGTAATATTCTTCAAATCATCCCTCTCGGAACACTAAATTCAAAGTTGATCCTGCTTTACCAACTGCACGTGTGCACTCTTGAACTGCCTGATGCAAATCATCAGTGAAGTCTAGCTCTAGAAGTAGTTCAGATAAGCGTAGGGCAGACTTCATTACGTAGGGCAGTCTCCATCGGGTTACTTCATGTGAACTAAGCCATTAGCACCTTATGAAGTGGGACTATTTATGATATTTCTGCCAGAAGGCGTCATGTCAGGTTGTTTAAAGCCACTGATAATTTCTGAAAGATGGCGCGGAGCTATAAGCTGGTGCGACTATTAGGAAATGTTCTTAGCCTACGCGTGCTGCCGTGTTTTGACACACTAGCAATGCCAACGTATTATTCAACTCTATTGAAGCAGTTCATTTCGCTAGAGCCATTAAATTACATATTTGTAAATAGAAGATGAAGAAGTTTGCTATTTGTTCCTTCGAAACTGCAGTGTAGTGGTTGTCTCTTAGATCAATAAATAATTAATGGACAAAAAACCACACTTTCCTCTGGTAGGATCTGAACCCTCAATATTCAAACTTGAAAGTAGTGTTTGTAAAGTTCGAAGGTCGTTAAATCAATCCCATCAAAGGAACGGCTGATTTTTCTTCATCATAGGTCATTTCTAAGTTACTACATAATCATTACATTACAGTTCAGAAGTGACAAAGAATTTTTTTTGTTTTTTATATGTAATTGTCCCTCAGGTTTCATTATGTGGTAAGTAGAATTTGAGAAGTTATGGTGAAAATTTTTTAACGAGCACTACAGAGTGTTCTTGCCGCATTCAGATATCAGCTTCAACCTCAAGTCTGAATAGGCATGGCAAAGAACTAGCTATTTCCATACCGTCGTCGCTCCAACGCCTTTCTCAAAAAAAAAAATAATCTTGAAAGGAAAAGTCATTTTCATGGTCATCACGGCTGCGTACCTTCTGAAGGCATGGGCTTCAAAAACTAATCAGTCGCGAGGCGAGTGTAGGACCACCACTTAATGAGTACGCGTCATCACTGAGAGTCGAAATTGCGTGGAACTTTTGAAATTAAGACTTCAACGGCTGCATGGTCTATAGGTGCCTTATAAGTGAACCAATTAATGTGCCTTTCTTCAAGTGACTTTCCTCATAAGCACTTCACCCTGTCTTATCTTTGCGCATGCCCCGCCATGGTGTTCTAGTGGTTAATTACTCGGCTGCTGAGCCGCACGTCGCGCAATCAAATGCCGGCTGGGGCGGCTGCATTTTCGATGAAAGCGAAAATGCTGTAGGTCCTTGTGATGAGATTTAGGCGCATGTTACAGAACCCCATCAGGTTGAAATTTCTGTAGCCCTCCTCTATGGCTTTTATAATAATCATGCTGGTTTGAGGGCGTTAAACCCTACATATGAATCAAGCAATCCTTGCGCATACAAAAGTCATGAGCAATGCTGGCGCCACTTTCCCTTCCGAGAGCAATTCAAATTATCCCAGCATATCCTTCTTCAGCTTTGTTTGCGCTTCTTCGAGCACCTTTGTATAAGAGAATTGCCTTTTGTATGGACACAAATTCAACCTTTGCCGAAGCACTTCATTTCAATACACATTTTTCTGCCCTCACAATTTATTCGCAAACAACTGTACTGCTCCGTTGCACGTCATTTGGCAGCTTTACACAAAGTCATCGTTGGGCGTCACATCAATAGTACTTCTAAGGTCAGAGTAACATTGTAAGAACCTTCATCGTAGCTCATCTTTTCAGAGTGAAGCTTTTGCATTTTTTGTTTGTAGTAAGGAAGTAATGCAATGTTTCACAGTCACTTTTAATATTATTCGTCGTAGCTAACCTTTTCAGAGTGAAGCTTTTGCATTTTTCGTTTGTAGTTAGGAAGTAATGCAATGCTTCACAGTCACTTTTAATATTACTCTATCTACTTGCCTGTGCACCTTCAAATATTCAGACAATCACAGTAGAACACACTAGAGTCTACGAATAAAGGTTAATCCAGAATATCTCTACACATGTATAAGAAGTCCGCTCTCATAATAGTATTAAAAACTGTATTGTCAGTCCAACGTATGTGCAAAACGTTTGTACATATAGAAAGTAACATAATGCGACAATGGTCGAGCTAAGCTTTGCGCACACAATAATTAGGCTTTACTTTGGTGAAGTTCACTCAACATCTTTATTTCAAAACTACGAACTATGTATGGTAATAACTCAAAGTAAATGCATTGTGTTAGGTTCACTTCATTAGAAATATGGTAGAATATTTGGCATCGGGGCAATGTTGGTGAGTGTCATAGATTAGCTCTACATGTCGGCCTAGTTTTTATTTTTTGTTTGTTCATTCAGAGATAAGAATCCGTATTCAATTATTTTTAAAACAGCAGGTATGGTAGGTGGTAATCTAAAGAAAATAAGCCTCATTTCGAAGAACGCTTTTTTCAAATCACATCACTTTTCATCGTTTCCAACTGAGAACTTTCCTGAGAGTTTTAGATAAGAAATTCATTCGCAATCTGAACACGTGCAAAGCAATTCTGCCACTGCCAGTTGTCCTGTATGTTTGGCAAAAATCGAAAGAAAGCAGAGTATAGTGTATTAATTTGAACACTGATAAGAGACTCCGGCCTCAAGCTTCAACGATTGCTCACAACGCAGGCGTGCCCTAGTTCAACGTCTCCGATAATTAGTTAGCGAACAATGCTAATGCTTACAGCTTGAGTACTCTTTAAAGCGTGTGCTTGCAGACTCTAAAATATTTTCTCATTGACTGAGTGACCGTCTTAAAGCGGGAATGACTCTACCTTTGAGAACAGTTTATTTGTAATATTTATTGCGACTTCAGGATAGGCTTCTTGTGTCCACACCTTCAAAGTTTTTGGAGGTCTGATGCGTAACATTGATATTGCTAACTTTTTTATTTTCTTATTCTGAGATGCTCGCAATTTTATCAATTTGTTCGCTTTGAAATCAAGGAAACGGATGCATACTTTTTCTTCATTGAAGATGTTTATAATAGCGAGCAATTCAAGACATCACCTTTTTTTTTTACTGTTTTTCGCATGAGTTGTCACGAAGACCTGCAAGGTTCCCAATTCGTGTGTATAGCCCACATGCGTAACCACTTTGCACACGAAACTGCAAAGTACGAAAACAAGTCTAAATGAAAATTGACGCGTATTGCCCTGAAAGCACGCTTTCATTATCACTGAAAGAAGCACACCGAAAACTACTTGCCTACCGAATTTCGCATTGAAAATGCGCTAAGTTTCATTATATGTTGTATACTGACATATAGGATATATTGAACTAAATATTTCCTGTTATATCGTGAGTTCAGCATAAGTTAGTTTAGCTGTACCATCTACGCTATGCATGTTATTGCACAATTACAATTTGTTGATATAAATATCATTCTCCTTAAATTTCAAAGTTTAAATTCATTATGACTGTTTATTAGAATTTCTAAATTCAGCGTGCCAAGTTTAATTCCGCATGCACGCTTTTCCTGAGTCGTAAAGGAATGAACGTGCACTTCCTCAACATATTGCATAAAAACTTTCTTTTACCCCAGTAGGTCTGCTTTGTCGAAGTATCATTTAGGAAGAACTGTGGGCGTGTGGCTAGGCAACAGTATTGTGGACCTCAAATGAGCCATGGAGAATCAAACAAATCTTAGTTTTAGCCCTTCCTCTGAGAACATAGCTTTAATTACGCACCAGCCCCTCAGTTCAGTTCATAAAATAAGGAACCAAAGGCACCTGCACCTTTACAATGATGCGAGCACGACTACACACCTTAGACCCAACTCTCAGCCTTCAAATTTCTCCAGAACTTCACCAAGGAGACGCTACTATGCTGTGCAGGTTATGGTTGGGTGTTGCGTTGACCAATACGTACGCGTTCCGCATAGGAATGGCCAACACTGCAGCATGTGACCAATGCAGCAGTAACGAAACAACTTGGCATGTTTTGTGCAAAGGCCCACAGTACTTCTCGCAGAGACAGTCACTCTGCAAAGCACCAGATCAGCTGCACAACCTGTCTCTTTCGGAAGAAAGAATCCTGCGCTATACGGAGAGGAATTTGCATCGAAGAAGAAGGCTGTGAAGGCGCTGCTGGACTTCCTGCGTTCAACTGGTCTCTTCAGACGACATTGATCGAAATGCCCTACATGTGTGTGAGTGTGTACTTTTTCCTTAAGTGATTTTATCTATCTCTATTCTCTAATCATCTTTCCGACCCTTAATTCCCCACCCCTGTGCAGGGTAGCAAACCAGTTCTCATAGGTTAATCTCCCGGTCTTTTAATTTTATTTATTTCTCTCTCTCTGTCTCCTGAAGACGATAGTCATTCGGGGTACTTTAAGGCAGAAAGCTTAGTCTCTTTGTGTGTCTGTCTTTCTGTTTGTCTCTTTGTTCGGCGAAACGAGTCAAGTACGTCCAAATCTGCAGCGCGCACCAATATTGCTCTGCCTTCTGCGTTCATATAATGTGCAGTTCTCGAATCAACAGCAATTATTGCACTTATCTGAAGCAGAATATCAGCACAATCTGACGAAAAGTGTGACTTATTGTGCATAGTAGATGAAGAATATTGTTCAGGTTAATTTAATCCATGTTAGCCCGTGTGCGTTCGAGATCTTGTAGCAAAAATTCCTGTGCCTGGGTTGTTGATAGTGAGCGGAAATGCAGGGTTATCCAAGAGCACAAAATCAAGAAAGATAAAAATCTTCAGTCTGAGCGAGAATAAAGCATAAGTTTTCTGCATAATACGCAGGTATTCTACCAGAGAGCATGACATTACACTTCATGAAGCCAGAGAAGCCCTTTCAACGCATGTATACTGGCTGTCAGAAACGTGGAACCGCGCCAGGCCTCTGAACATAAGGTTATCACAGCGAGCAGGTGTTTTAAATGTTTTAAACTTAGCTCTCAGGCATATTTATTCACCATCGTCACCAAAAGCATTAACGTAGTGAGCAGCTGCGTAAGTTCGCGTGTTGCCTGACGTACAAACAGTGAGCCCTTGGGTGATTCGCAAAAGAAAGACTTACAGCGTATTGGGCACTGCGCAACTTGTACGTGCAATAGGAATTGCAGGAGAGTTTGAAATAGCCAATGTTACGCACACAAGTGTTGGCTTTCTTGCGGCAAGACTGAGGCACGCACCGAGAGTTGAACTCAGCGTGGCAGTTTAGAAGATGATCGGCACGGGGCCATATGATGCTAATGCGTTTTGCTTTTGAAGGATAAGTTTAGTTTGCTTTCGTTTACTTTTTAAATGTTGCTTGATGTACATTTTCATGAGCTAAAATTTATTGCTCACAGAAAAAAAACTATTTATTGATTCTTATACTGCTTGTTAAGCAGGCGGAGACAACAACAAAAGAGAAGGCAGGGAGGTTAACCAGACACATTCTCGGTTTTCTACCTTACGCTGGGGGAATGGGAAAGGAAAGTATAAAGATAACAGACAGATGAAAGAGAAGAGAGACAAAAAAAGAATAGTCCATCAATGGGCTGACGCGTATGCAGCGGTCGCCGTACACAAAAGTTAAATGTGTTCACGTAGGCCAGTAGCCCTCAAAAAGCACAAGATGGCTTTGACTGCCTCGTGAGCCGACAAAAAAAGAAGGACGCTTGAAGTGTTAAACAATGCTCCCGGCTGATGTTACGCTGAGCGCCTCTTCTTATGGGCCGACTTTGTCGCCGTTTTGAAAGCTCTGTATTGCTTCAATTATATACATAAATCTATGTCATATATGAATGAGAAGCGCTGCGTGTTCTGTGACACGAATAACTGGTAATCACTCTATATTTGTTTTTGACAGCGAAGCAGATCAAAATGCAGTAAGTTATGTGCCATATCACAATTCACAAACGAGGATATGTCCCAGAAACTGGGTAAATAACAGTAAAGCCGTCATCACCTTTAACACAAACACTCCGTCGCATGTCCTGCATCAGGTTGATTGACGCTAACACCGCGGAGACTTGGGTTTTATTGCCAAGATGCTAACCATACATGCCGACATGCTTTCCAAGCCTATCGAAGTATAATCTTGGTAAAAGCCACCAGTTCTTCGCGGCTGGCATCCATCAAACTAGCCCTAGCTACGCATCGAAGTGTTCGTGTTAAAGATGCTGACGGTTGTACTATGAGTTCACGTAAAGACAACATGTCAAAACTCAGTCAATTCTTAAATAGTGGATAAGACAACAGTGGCTGCGAATACCTATAATACTCATAAATGGGTATGCAACACTAAAGTACAGTAAACCCTCTACTCAGCACCAGTCTGCGAGAAATTCGGCAGATCACACGTACATGGGAATCGATGTTATGCGTAGCGCGCGGAGGGAAGGTGACCGTGTTGCAATTGTTTATTGAGGGACACGCCATGAAATGACGCTAAATATACGTAAAGATGTTGCACACACAGATATATTTTGAAGAGTTGCAGATGTTTATATAGCCAGTTGTGTTCACTTGCGCAACAATGCCAACTGGAACATGCGTATTAGCAACACAATATATGAAGCGCTGATGCTCGCGAGGATGCTCGCCCTGAACACTGCCACATAAATCAACTTCAGTGCATGACAACTAACAACAGTTGACGTAAACCCGACGTGACGACGGTATCAAAGGAGTACATAAGTGATGTTTATAAAATTGGGTAGGCAGCACTGCAACCACTATTGACATTTGATGAAGATAAGCGTCTATTTCAAAAGTAGTTCCGAGAGCTGGCATAGCTCTGTGGTAAAATAATTTATGGCCATACTGAGTGTTTGATGTTGTCAGGTTCTGGCGCTGAAGAACGTATACACAAAGCAAGCGCAGCGTTTAGTTCGTCCATTGAAAAAGAAATCTCTATTCAGGGTTCACGTGTGTCACCTAGGAGACCAAGCTCGGAAGGCACTCTTGCAGCTGTACAACGACTCCTGGCAAACTGGCATGGTTCCCCAGGAATGGAAGTCGAGTCGTCTGAATCTACTCCTCAAAGCCGGCAAGTCACCCTTGAACATTTCCTCTTACCGCCAGATTGCCCTCGCGAGCTGTGTGGAAAAAGTTATGGAAAGGATGATATTAACGCGTCTGGAATAGTACTTAGAATTCTACGAAATATATCCAGATGCCATGTCCGGGTTCAGACGAGGCCGCTCGTCAATTGACAATGTAGTTGACTTGGTGACATATGTAGAACACCAGAAGGCCTGCAAGCGGTTATCTGCTGCTCTATTTCTTGACGTTAAAGGGGCCTACGACAATGTCACCCACGAAGCCATTCTCAGCGCACTAGAAAGAGTGGGACTCGGTGGCAGGATATATACGTAGGTTCAGAGCTACCTACAGAATAGATCATTTCACGTGCAGACAGAGAATGGCCCGACACCCGAGTATTACTGCAGCCGAGGAGTCCCGCAAGGTAGAGTGCTAAGCCCGACGCTGTTCAACCTAACACTCATTGAACTAGTTGGCAAGCAACCAAGCAGTGTACGACTTTCCATTTATGCTGATGACATCTGTGTGTGGACATCAGGTGTGACTCGACTTCAACTTCGCCCTCGACGTCAAAAGCAAGCATCAGTGACATCGTAACACCTACGCAAACAAGGGCTCGAAATCGCAAGAGGGAAGTGTGCAGTCGTGGCTTTCACCAGAAAACCAATGTACGCTTACGGCATATCAATTAACGGGCAGTTGATGTCATGCACCCGGAGTCACAGCTTCCTTGGAGTCGTAATCGACCGAAACCTGTCTTGGACACCCCGCGTAAACTACGTGAAAAAGCGGCTGACTGCCATTTGTCACTTATTCAGGTTTCTTGCTGGGAAAAGTTGGGGAATGTTTGTCGAGTCTACGTTACAGCTGTACAAGGTATTATTTACTGGATTCCTGCGGTATAGCCTCCCTGTTATATCTAACACGTGCAAAACGAACCTGCGCACAATCCAAAATATTCAAGCCCAAGCGCTTAGGATATGCCTTGGTTTACCCCGCTGCTCATCGACAGCTGAAACAATTGCCATTGCACAGGACTACTCAATCATGACGCACATCACCATTGAAACGATGCGTATGTACCTCAGGCAACATGCTAGGAATCCTTCCCACCACTTGGCAGCCCTCGCTACTGAGAGGCCCCGCACGAAATTTAGTGCGATTATCTGTGCTCATCGCGCGTCGTTTACGTCAGGTTTTGCGCCTGCTGAGAAACTGGTGTATCCTCCGTGGTGCCTGACACTTCCTCAAGTACGCGTTTCAATTCCAGGAATACGGAAAAAATCAAATTTGCCTTCATAAGCCCTAAAACAATTGAGTTTGAGCCTTCTGCACGAAATGTACAACAACCACGTGCACATATACACCGATGGTTCAACCACAGCGTCTGGTTCTGGTGGTGCAGTGGTGATTCCAGCTAGAGGGATCACTCTGCGAATCAAACTATCACACGTCACTACGTCTACGGCGGCAGAACTTGCGGCTTCGCGTGGCGCCCTAGAGTACATCAAATCCCAAAGACCGAGTAAATGGGCTGTGTTTTCCGACTCGAAACCAGCCCTACAGAGCACGCAGTCAGTCCTTCGACGAGGTTGCCATGAACAATTACCTTACGAAGTTGTCAAGCTTGTTCACCACGTTACAGAAACAGGCCACGAGGTCAAGTTTCAGTGGCTTCCTGGCCGTTGTGGGATTAGTGGCAATGATTCCACAGACAACGCGGCTCGCACATCGCACCAAGAAGAGCACATCCTTCCGATTTTTTGTCAAGGACTGACGCTGCAAAGCAACTTCGTCACCTGACACGTAGTCTGAGTCTGCAGGAGTGGAGCACCCCAAGCATAAGACATACGAGACTATACCTAATAAACCCTCGACTGGAACTTCGACCTCCATCCGGATTTCATCGACGGGAAGCTTCACTTCTTTGTCGCCTTTGGTTGGGGGTTGCCTTCACAAAAGCATATAGAACCCTCATCGGATTGACCGACAATGCGGAATGCGACGTTTGCTGCACCAAAGAAGACATCGACCATCTGATATACCAATGCCCTCGATTTGCCTCTGAAAGACAGTAGCTTTCAGACGCATTGGGACAATTGGACCATCGGCCACTCTCTGTGCAGATGCTACTGGACACCGTCATCGCCTTTCGTCGGCTCAAAAGTCAGTCGAAGCTGTCTTGTGCTTTTTGAGGATTACAGGCCTACGTGACCACTTTTAACTTTTGTGTAGTGCGTGCCACTGCTGCATACGCGCCAGCCGATTGACTGACAATCCTCTTTTTTTTGTCTTTCTCTTTTCTTTCCTCTTTCTCTCAACTTTATGCCCCCTTCCCATTTCCCCAGCGTAGGGTAGCAAACCTGGCATTTGCCTGGTGAACCTGCCGGCCTTCCCTCTTGTTGTTTATCCCCCCCCCCCCCAGAGTGTTTGGGTTTGATTCCATCTGAGACCCTAACATTTATTCTTTGCATTCGTCGGGTCGACGCTACCGATGTCGAGTATTTCTTAACGCTCCCACGTTAAAATTGCCCATGTATGTTTTCGTCGTTCTTAGGTAGATGCTAAGTGTCAATCACCTGTGGCACATACGCACCCGCGGGTATGCGCCACTGTTTGGTATGCGCCACTGTCTTTGACAACGTGTGCGACAGGATTGTGACATTATTCATGTATTGACTAGCGCATCATATCCGTCAAATCATCTTACCCTTCCCGGCTAATTTTGGTTCAGGCCAAGTTAAGGAGGTGACCACGAGAGCACCCAAACGTAAGCGGCTAGATAGATATATACGCTCAAAGGCGCCGAAGTTCTCCAAGAAATGCCTCTCATTTAAAAGGAATTGGGCAACAGTTTGCCTAACACCAGGGAATCGGCAAGGCTACGGCGGCTCTGAGAATACCCCGAAGCGATTGGACGAAAGCTGTGCAGTGCTGCTCTGCGAAATGCAGCCTTTTCTCGGACTGCTTATAGACAAGCGAAGCGATTTGAAATAAAAACCATTCTTTATTTTCTTTATAACTTCCTCGCACAGGGCCCTCCCTTGCTCGGTTCCGGTACAATTCACGTCAGCGTGCAACTCGAAAATAGATCTGACATGCGATGGGTGGCAAAAAGGTAAGCATAGAAGTGTGTAGCTGTTAGGGAACATGAGTTAAGCAGAACATATTTACAAGTTCAGACGGGATGCGAAATAACCATGGCGAAATTCGGTAGTGGCATTTGAGTGAAATTTGGGCCTTAACGGATACAATATATTGCCACGAAAGGTTGGCCAATTCAAGACCCCCGCCACAATCGTCGCCACAATGATTGTGGCGGGCTACTTGAACACGGCCAACCTTTCGTGGCAGTATATTTTCGCAGATTTGAATGAAAGCAACGGTGAGCTGCGCTTCGACACTGATATCCAGATCAATACGCAAGAACGTCATAGCACGGTGACTAATGATTAGATCCTGAATGCAGTCTTGCGGTCTTTGCACCTATTTTGTGTTTAGGTTCTTTTTTCAGTACGTCAGCGTTTTTAGGTCACCATTCAGGCCACCACTGAGTCATAGATAACCAGATTATTCTTGCGGAAACTGTGTCTCCTCTAGCTGTGCTGCTATTATTACGCTTTCGCACGTCGGAAAAGTGGCCCAGCCTATTCGTGACCACGCTTTTTTTTCTTTCCTACTTTTGTTCTTTTTTTTGCACTGCAATTTTCGGATCTGACGCACAGTGAACAACACAAAAGCGGATTTTACTCAACGCAAAAATAACGGCCAATTTATTGATGATATGCGGGGTTTAACGTCCCGAAACCCCCATATGAATATGAGAGACGCCGTAGTGGAGTGCTCCGGAAATTTCGACCACCTGGGGTTCTTTAACGTGCACCCAAATCTGAGCACACGGTCCTACAACATTTCCGCCTCCATCGGAAATGCAGCGGCCGCAGCCTGGATTCAAACCCGCGCCCTGCGGGTCAACAGCCGAGTACCTTAGCCCCTAGACCACCATGGTAGAGTGGCCAATTGATTAAATCGCTAAGCTTTGTTTCAGGCACTTGTATAATGAACTAAGACTCGTAGAAAGTACTGGAGAAAAAAGTAATATTTGTGCAACTTTTTACTAAAACACCGAAAAATAAATGAGCCCACTTCAATAGTGGCAATAACGCGATAGTAGAAAAACTGGCTTTCGATATAATTCAAGCCGGCAAAAGTGTGTGTGCTCTTTTGAAGAACTTTTGTATCTTTAGGTCTATACAAGGCAGAACTCAGGGAAGCAATGTTTGTAATAGGTTGCTTCAAGGAAGAGAAAATTATTTATGACCGGGGAAATTTCGCGCCTCTTATAATTTCGTGAACCGCAGTTGCGGCGAAGAGAAAGAAAAAAGGACAAGTGCTACTGGTGCCCATTTCCTAGCTCCAATCTACAGACACAGCGAATAACTCGAAATTAATATTTTCGTAATTACGAGGTTAAAGTTGTATACACAGACATAATCCCCCTCAAGAACTGTTTCCTCAACTCCACATTCCCTCTTTCGTCACTTACTGCTCCAATGGTTCGCAAGCTCACGCAGTCGGAGCGCCACATCTCTCAACTTGAGTTGAGAGATGCACTCTGGAAAATTGCGAGCACGTCCCTTACTCTTAATAATAAAAGCGTTCGTAAGCATAAACAATTACTCATATCGTAGTTGGATCAGGGTGATGCAAGAAAAAAAAAGACGTGTGTTTTTCTGCAACCCAGGCGATAACCCTGTTCTTATACGTTCTAAAGAAAACTCTGTGTAGCGCTTCATTTATCGTGATTGGTCAGAAAACGCGGGTTTTGCATTTGGTCGTAACTTTAAACCCGGCCGAATGTAGGCATTACTGCACCCGAAATGTATGCCATAGCTGTCTCCGATATTTTAAAATCGTCTTTATTTTATAATGTTATGTGACAACAACTTTTCGCTCCATACACTCTTATATCTATAACTAGACGATGGGTGGTCACAACACGGAATCTTTTACTTCTTTTTCAGCCACCGCGTTCCGCTTTCAGTGTCGCCAGCTGCGAGAAAATTCCTTTATATTTGCAGCTTGCTAACAAATATGCACAAGCTTCATCTCCTTTCCTGTTTGCTCTTGGTTCCTAAGCTTGCGTCTTAATGACGTTGAGGCTGAAAAATAGCACAAATTAATTTTGGCGTCTAGCCCTATCACCAGTGATAAATGTAACCAGACTGGAGGCCGGCCTTAGCTCGCACAAGCCGACCGCATGGAGGCTGCAGCAGACGGGGGCCTCTTCTTGTTATATCGCTATATATGGGAAAACAAGGTTGTAGATAGCGTCAGAATGGGAGAGGTGGAGGTCTTGCAGAATGCTACGCCGCTTTCTGGGGGATGGAGACCCAGAGTTCGCGCAGTCGCATCAATAATGTGCCAGATGTGCTACTCTTGGAGTGTTTGCTTTGGTGCACGTCGCTTGAAGTGCTTGCAGGATCTATGCTGGTGAGTCCTGCGTATAAAAGAAGCATAGGTACAAAACACGGAGACAAGTAAGATGCCTACTGTCATAAGGCTTGACACGTGAACGTCAGTTATAGGAGGCAGTAAGAGCACTGTGATGATTCGTATACGGTATTCATATGTGTGCATTAGTGCGTAATGACAGCGCTTCTCGAAAGACACTGATATTCCGCCAAAAAACAAGCACTACGGACAATGCCACGAATACATCATACACCGCAGTATGCAAAAGTATTTTAAATGCGAAGCATTTTTAGCGAACTTCAGCGACTTTGAGCGTATCTATCTATCTATCTACCTACCTACCTATCTATCTATCTATCTATCTATCTATCTATCTATCTATCTATCTATCTATCTATCTATCTATCTATCTATCTATCTATCTATCTATCTATCTATCTATCTATCATTTTATCTATCTATCTATCTATCCGTCTATCTATCTATCTATCTGTCAAGCCGCTTACGTATGGGTGGTCTCGTGGTCACCCCCTTAACTTGGCGTGAACCAAAATTAACATGGAAGGCTGAGATAGTTTGACGAATATGACACGCTGGTGAAGACATGAATAATTTCACAATCCAGTCGCGTACGTCGTCAAACACATCCAGTCAGACAGCGGCACATACCAACGGGTGGGTATGTCCCCTCCCCCTCTATCTCGCTCCTGCGCTCTCCCATCTGTCTCCTCTAGACATCCCTCCTCACCGCGTTCACTCCTTCATTGCGCATTGGTGTCCCCTCCCTCTTTCTCCCTCCACTCAACGTTTCCCCTTTTTCGCTTCGCAACGCCGACGCAGGCAGCGTCAGCTAACAAGTTTCACCACTGAACAAGCCGACTGCTCGCGAGGCACAATCGTTCACTAGCAGCCCTTTATATATAGCACTGAATCTTGACCTCCAATGTAGCGCCCGGGAGACATTTCTCTTATGTGTTGTTGTAAAATGAATATTCGCAGCGCGCGCTTCAACTGAAAGTGGACTGTGGGTCCCTCTGTCCAATCAAAGTCTTCTGCCTCTCATTGCCATTATCAGCGAATGACATGTTCCAATTGGTGGTTTTGCCTATTTCTAGTAGTAGGAAGGCGATCACAGTTGCCAGGAAACGAACCATTATGATTGAAATTGGCAGACGATACCTGACACTACTCGCTAAGCTACCGAAGTAAGTTAAATCGGTCTACGTTGAACTCATGTGTAATCGAAGCATATCCATCATTTTATGTATAAAAAAACAAGAATACTACGTGAAATATTTCACAAGCGTATAATTTTTAGGTGAAAAAACATCCCCTTTTATCTATCTATCTATCTATCTATCTATCTAATTTAGTCACGTCATTATCTACGGTGTAAGAATACTTAAAACGACCTGTATCTGTTACATCAGAGTATTTATTAGTCCTAAATTTTAGCAATTGGTCAAATTTGGATCGTTTTGGCTGAGCCTTGGCTGACTTATATATATTGACTTCCCTAGCTGCAGTGTTCGCACACCATTATTTGGAGCTTTAGATACCAAAACGACGATCTTGTTATGAGACACACCATAGGATAGGGGCCCAGAAATATTGACCATCTGGTATTGTTTAACGTTTACCGATATCGAACAGTACACGTGCCTCTAGTATTTCTCCTTCATCGAAATGCGACTGCAATGGCTGAGATCAAACCCATGATAGTTTACCCTTCACACCTCCATGGTAGACCTTGCACACAGCATTTCAGATCAGTGACTCAACTGATAAGTGAAAGAAGACCAATGGGTCGTAGCTCTCACGTCCCAGTTAACACGTGTCCACTTCACAACTCCTACTGTTTGCACGTATGACAACTCTACACAACATCAATTTTGCCCTTCATTTTTTCCTCGTTTTTCTTCAGAGTCAATTTCACTGATACTCGACGCGCACATCTCAGAATCCTTTTCGGTAGCCTAAGGCGATTCCACATTACCTAGAGTATCTAGGTTTCCGCAAAATTTCTATACTTCGCGCGCGCTGCCCGCAATATTTCTCCACCACTTTGCCCTGCGATGGTGTTGCTGAGTATCTCATCGGGTGACACCGTCTTGTGACGGCTTGTTTGTTCGCTTCACGATCACGTCCTAAAATTTTGGAGTTGGAGAACTCCCAATGACGCAAAAAATGTATCACGATCAAATGGCATCATAAGACATTGAGGGCAAGTGACTTTCAGTGCACCATCAGCACACGTATCACGTGAATTTTTGAAAGAAATTTTGTTGTGGAGGTTACTTTGCATAATTCACGTTGTTGTCAACGCTGACAAGGTCTCGCAATTTGCTGCCAAGGGAGATGATTTCCGTATAGAACACAATTCTGATTCAGCCTGATTTTGTTAAAGTGCCTTATTATATATAGTAGGAAGGGTTCGTGTAGTCATGTGGCAGCGTAAAGCCTAATTCAAAGGCTAAAGCGATCACAGAAAGTGGCATATGCATGGCCTGCAATATTAGCGCATCGAGGAGCGAATGTCTTGGGTCTGCATTCACTGTATTGAAGAGCATTCCGTTGTTATCATTTGTATCGGTAGCTAGGAAGCTGTATCACTTCAAAATTACATTGGGGAGGTAGGACCAGATACAGGGGTTCATTGTTTGTCAAACTCCAGCCAATCCACAAACTTCTAAAAGAGTAGAGTCCTGAATGAACAGTTTGATAAAAGCTCGCTACGTCTCGCATAATCACGAAAATCTCTTCATTATTTGGGCATATGTGCTTTTCATTAAAAATGTCTCTTCTTTCAATGAGGTTATTCAACTAAGTGAATTAAGACAGTTCTGCCTCCGGTATATAAAACTTATATGGTGGCGCTAAGCTTCTGCAGAACTGAGTACTTTGCAGAGCAACCCATCAGATTACTTCTGTTAGCAGTTCATAGAATCATATCACACTTGAAGTAAACGACTCAAAGTGCTGTGTAGTGCTGCATGCGGTTCTCCTGAACCTTTGAAAGGTGTTCGAGTGTGTGTTTAAAAAATTTATTCTCTCGAACATCATCATCATCGTAATCATCATCATCATCATCATCATCATCATAATCAGCCTGACTACGTCCACTGCAGGACAAAGGCCTCACCCATGTTCCGCCAGATAACCTGGTCCTGTGCTTGCTGCTGTCAATTTTTACCCGCAAATTTCTTAATCTCGTCTGCCCTCCTAACCTTCTGTCTCCCCCTAACTCACTTGCCTTCTCTGGTAATCCAGTTAGTTACCCTTAATGACCAGTGGTTATCCTGTATACGCGCTACATGCCCAGTCCATGTTCATTTTCTCTTCTTGATTTCAACTATGATATCCTTAACCCTCGTTTGTTCCCTATTCCACTCTGCTCTCTTTTTGTCTCTTAAGGTTACACGTACTATTTTTCTTTCCATTGCTCGCTGCGTCGTCCTCTATTGAAGCTGAACCCTCTTTGTAAGTCTCCAGGTTTCTCTTCCGTAGCAAAGTACCGGCAAGATACAGGTGTTATATACCTTCCTCTTGAAGCATAGTGGCAATCCACCTGTCATAACCTGAGAGTGCCTGCCAAATGTGCTCCACCCCATTCGTATTCTTTTAGTTACTTCAATCTCGTGGTTCGGCTCCACGGTTATTGCCTGTCCTAAGTAGACATAGTCTTTTCAAACTTAAAGTGCACTATTACCTATCTCGAAGTGCTGCTCACTTCCAAGGTTGTTGTACATTACTTTCGTTTTCCGCAGAATAATTTTAAAACCCACCTTTCTGCTCGCCTTGACTCGCTCCGTAATCATGAGTTGCGATTCGTCCTCTGAGTTACTCAGCTGAGTGACTCTCACGAACAGTGAACACAAAATCCGCAGACACACCAAAAGTTGTTACAAAAAGATATGTTTAGATATGTACGCGGAACACAGCATACACAGATACGCAAGAATTGATACAAAAAGATATGTCTACATATACACGATACATGGTAAACGAAGAACACACAAATGAAATGTATAGATGTATATGTTAGGTATTTACACAGTATTTACAAGGTATTTGTGCGAGTACTAAACAAAGATTAACCTACCAAAACCAGGCAGGCCGGAAAACAAGCTTTACACGTCTCTCGCAGACGAACAAAAAGGGCAGGACCAGTGTCGAAGGAATTCCTCTTCACCCAGAAAGAAAAGTTCTTCCGACATATACTATTTCTTTGTACAGTCGCTCCAAAATTGGCAAGGCAGAAATGATGCCGTCAGCGTGATCCAAGACACATGACTAGAGCGGGTGCGGCGTACCAGAGGAACTAACGGGAGCAACAAAGCGGCTGTTGTGTCAATGATAAGATTGTCTAACACATTTGCCTCAGGGCAAGCCGACTGGATATGATGAAAAAACGCGACAGCTGTTGGATAAAACGAAGGAAGTATTACTGATCGTGGGCCCCGATTAAGGTGCAAATTTGTTTATTTTATTTTATTTATTTATTTACAGGATTTTTGCTGGCTTCAAAGTGAAGCCATAAGCAGGAGTGGGTAACATATTAATATAGCACACTGAACATTTTCACAATATATTACGCACAGAGAATGTCGCGGACACACAGGATTTAACGCGGTAAAAAGAAAATTATACAGTGCATGACATGCAATTGCGCACAGCATAATACCTATATATGTGCGTACTAACATCACATGTGTACTAACAACGCAACGTCACAAAACAAAGAGAACAAATATGGCAGGAAGACATGCTATAAGTTTTTTAGATCCGATAAGAATGAAGACAATGTCGCCGCCTCCACAATCCCACCAGGGAGGCGATTCCACTCGCGTACAGTTCGTGGAAAAAAAGCCCATTTACAAGTTCGTTCTGCAACAAAATTCCTGTAATTTTTTTGAGTGATCTGCCCGCGTGGGTCGCCGCAAGACTTTTTCTATATACGCACTTGAATCAATGCCAAGCTTATCGTGGTAGAGCAAGTACATATATTTTAGTCTATCGCGATATCGCCGCAAATGTAAAGCTTCCAAGTTCACTGTCTGAAGCAAAGCAGTGACTGACGTAAGGCGATTGTATGAGTGAAAGATAAATTGAGCAGATTTTCTTTGTAGGTTTTCTAGTTTATCAATATTTTTCTTTGTGTATGGGTCCCAGACCAGGCAGGCATATTTTAAAAGGGGACGAATGTAGGCTAATGTATGCTAATAGTTTTATTTCTTGCGTTGACTGTCGTAACAATCTTCTAAGATATCCAAGTTTTTTCATGGCTTTCTTTTCTAGAAAAGTGATATGTTCATTCCACCGGAGGTCAGAAGGGATTATTAAACCTAGGTATTTATAACGATTTACAGCACTAAGGTAGCGACCCTTTATTGAATACTGGAAAGTATGTGGTGCCTTCTTTCTTGAAAATGTCATTGAGATGGTTTTTGTGGTATTGATGCTCATCTGCCATTTTTCACGCCAAATATGTAGTTTGTCCAGGGCACTACTTAATAATGCCTGGTCGGCAGGGGTGTTTCATTCCTGATAAAGGATGCAATCGTCCGCGAACAGTTTGATTTCGACAGGTATATCGTTTACGATATCATAAATTAGGCATTAAATACCAAGGGTAAGTGCCTAAAAATAATATGCAATAATTCGCGCGGGGAATTCTTCTCTATGTACGAGGCGTAATAGGAAGCGCAGGGCCAGTAGCCGGAAACGTATTGATACCGGAGGAAAAGCAAAACCTCCCCGGGAACGCTGCTGTCCTAACGCCACAGGAGAAACCAATGCAGTGCCACCGGACCAACAGAAGGAACACAAGGCAGACTGCAATGTCCTCACAATGCGTAAAGGCGGCGGCTGCACGTGGGAAAGTTACCAAATGCGACCGGAGAACACAGTCTGCGTAAGGTACCTCCGCTCAAGAAGCAGGAAGCCGATATCTCGGGCGTTCTCAATTCTTGTTTCACTTCATCGAGGGCGTTTGACAGAATGGAGTTACAAGCGCCGTAGTGGTTGTATGAAATTCCTCAAACGCGAAGAGACGCAGCCGGCTGAAAAAGAGATGTGGAGCTCAGTCTGGAGTTTGGACAGCCGATGAACAAATACCGGGATTTAGAGAGGTTTAGCGTGGCACCTGAATTGTCATCATACTGAAAAAATTAACGCAGGCTATGTGAAAGACTGTCTTCATCTGAAAGGTACAAGGTTATGTCGTCAGCAAAAGATGGGACTTTTACGGCACTCCTGCCCAGAAGTGCAAGACCCCGGACATGCGAATCTACTTCTAGAGCACACAAAAACGGCTGAAGGCTGAGGAGAATTAGAACAGGAGACAATTGGCATCCCTAACAGACCGCACGTGTATAAGGAAAGGCATTACTTTCTAAAGCATCTAGAACTAGTGTGCTTTTTATACCAGAGTAGCTACATCTAATTATTTAAAAAAAACAGGAAAACCAAGGGCTGTGAGCACTTTAAAGATATACGGGTGCTCCAGTCGGTCAAATGCTTTCTCTTAGTCCAAAGACACAAGGAGACGACGCGCAGATCGCGACAGAGTATAGGCTATGATATCCCAGGTGGTAAAGGACAAGCTGTGTATTTGTCGTCGAGGCATAGATGAAGCCTGGTGATGACCCACCGGAGTGTTCAACAGAGCCCTCAAACGTTGAACGATTACCGTCGCGAATATCTTATAGTCAACGTTAAGAAGCGTGATAGGTCTCCAATCTTCAGGAATAATAAAGGAAGCATCATTTTTTTGAAATAAGCAAAATGCGTCCATTTTTTGAATACTTGATGGGAAGACATCATCCTCAAAACTTCTCCGGATAACCGCGCTTAAGGCAGCACCAAGCTCATTCCAAAATGACAAATAAAATTGAACTGGAAAACCGTCTGGCCCAGGGGCTGTCGTCCGTTTCATAGATTGTAGTGCTGCCTTTACCTCTTCAACTGATGGAGGGACGTGCAGAGAATCAGAAGCTTATTGAAGAATGAGAGGCGAGGAAAACCTCTAAGCATAAGCGGTAATATATCACAGTTTGTCTGCATGGCCGAACATGACATCTCTTCAAATTGCGCCAGAAAAAGAGATCGATCACGTGTAGGAAGCTGCGGTGTAGGTGGTTTCTGCATGGTCGTTAAATTAGGTCATTGTTACTGCCCAAAACACGATCGCCTCGCATAGCGTAGCACCTCAGGTTGGATACTAGGGTTACGCCTACAAAGCTATGCAGCCACCGCCAGAGATGAGGCGGCAATCAAACAATGGAAGAGTTCACGTAATTCATGTTGCCAAGCTAGCTTCGGGGGAGACGGCGTTCCGGAGCGCAAGGCGATGAGTAACTTCGCTGCAGTATCAACCAGCTCCTCAGAAACGTGACGACAAAGTGAACGTCCTTGAACTGAGCAGTACATGCGCCACTGCGTTTTAAGCGCATTTCAATCAAATGAATCAGATGCAGCGAGTGACACCCCTAGTGCACGGGACGAATTTGACCGAGAGCACGCGTCTTGGAGGACGCGAACATCAAGACGCCATAGTTTCTCCGAAAAAAGAAATGGAATTTTTAGTTCTAAGAGAATCGGACGATGGTCAGAGATGTAGACAGGTGAAGGTGGGATGGGTGGAACATGTAAGTCGGATATAAACGTCTTTAAAGCATGTGGAATATAAGCCTGGTCGAATCTGCTTGAGGATGGTCTGCGGCGTCATGTCGAAACAAAAGTATTCTCGTGCATGACAATATGCGCATCCAGCAATGAAAATTGCTGGACAAGGCGTCGCAGCTCACGTGAATTCAAGAAGACCGACCCCAACCAGGACCTTGTATATAGCATCACGTATTCAGCAAACAGTTAAAGTCTCCAATTAGAATTACGGGACGACCGTGTAGAAAAAGCATCTTAATTTCGAAAAAAAAAAATCATTACACTGTCCGGCTTGTGCAGGCGCATACACGCTGAGTGTCCTCATTCGGAAAGGAAAGTAGATACAATCCAGAGCATAGTTCTACCGACGCCACCATAAACAACGTGATGACCTCTCAATAAAGCCCGATTAAATATGGCGATGTCTACTCCCGTAAAACGAGTTGTAGTGAAAGAGAAATAACAATATAAGTTAAACTTTTGTTTAAAAGCGTTTACATCGGATAGTAAAAAGAAATTAGTTTCCTGCAGGCACAAAAATCACAATTTGCAGCACGGGCTACACTAACAACCTCGATCTGCTTTACCAGACTGCGAAAACCTTTTACGTTAAAGGAAATCTTATCACATGCGGTAGCCATCGTAAACAATAAAGCCTAATTTGGATAATAAACTCACAGTTCTGACAGACGCGGGAGCGGGTGCCCCGCAAGCAGCTCAATCACTTCTTACGACAAGGCGACCCATCGGAAGCGCAGGGCTTCCGGGGCCGCATTGAAGTCCACAGGGGACTTCTGTCTCTGCTGGGGGCCTCCGAGTCGCTGCTGGACATTCGGTGGCACTTCGTGCCGAGGCTCTTGAGTGAATATGGCATAAACGCGTCCAAACTGTCTCGGCTGATCTCGCTTGGAGTGCTGTGAGTGTCTATCTGGAGAGCCGTTTCACTCCTAGTGCTGTTCTAGTTCTCGTTTATGGAAACCTCGCCACCTTGGGACAAAGTACCTTCAATAATGAAAGGACTTACAGAAGACCGGGCAGCCAAGGGGTGATCATCAGATTGCCCGTCATCATCTGCGACGCGTTCACCGAGAGACGCCACATACTGTCCAAGATAGTTCCCGACACAGACGCACCACATTACAGGTTCTGCATCACTAAAACAGCCATCCTGTACCACACGGTATGAAAATGCCCACACAATCCCACCTCTACAACCAAGAGCACAGAAAACACTGTAGGGTGGGAGGCAGCTTTGTCCTGCTCGGATCCGAAGACCAAAGAGGCCCTTCTGAGACAAGCGAGCACAGCGGCCCGTACCAATCGGATAATGGACTAAGGATCCCACACACCGTGATTCCTTCCTCGGTCACAAATAAATGTTTTATTCTCTCTCTCTCCTCTGACGTGGGCTCAACCTGTGGTTCGATAGGGATCACCACTGGTCGCGGGCCGCTGGATGGATCATCCGCACTTTGAGGGGCTGCATGGTCCTGGCTAGCTGGAGGCACCGCGGGCATTTGATGTTTCGTCTGGTGTGGCGTTACAATCTGACCAACTTCGTCTTGGCAAATATCCAGGCCTGGCGTCAATGATCCACTGTCCTTGATCTGGGGTTGCATTCCTGGTTGAATTGGCGGGTAATTCTTGGAGGCCACCTCGGAATACGACGGCCTGATGGTGCAGGCGATGGTGGCATGCGAGTCACCACGACGGCGACACGGCAGCGAGGAGCCCTTCCACTCATGGCTATAAACACCGTACCTTCCACGAAACCTAGCTGTGCAGTCTATGCGGAAGTGCACACTGTCTCCACATTGACGGCACACTAGCTGGATCCCTTTATAGTTACATGTCACTCGACGGCCTGTGACCTTGAGGTAGTTGGGCACTGTCCACGATCTCTTCATGTCCATCCGGACAAATTGCGTCCTAGTAGTTACGGTTGGGCGTGATTCCCCTCTGAGTATGAGGTGGGACGTGTCGACAAGTTGAGCAAGAGTGGCCTCACTGTTAACGGTGACTTGGTAACTCCGGCCTCCAAAGTTCTGTACACAGTAGACCTCTTCGATTATTATACTATTGAAGACGTCGCGTCAACGACATTTTCCGGACTAGTTTCTCGGCGACGAGTACGTCAAAGGCTAGCGCCTTAGAGTAACATATTAAACGTAAAGAGCGGACACTTTCATTGGACCATGCGGCCTACGTGACTGCTAGCGCTCCTAGTGGCCGGCAATAAACTGTCACAAGGTTCCTTTTCCGGCCTTGTCATCGCGCCACAGTGGTTTCAGTTTCGGTTTGAGCATCCTTGTGTGAAGACCGGGTGTTTATTTTATTGCTATTTGGCAGTGTTTTCATTAGCTGTTTTTTAGGGTCAAATAAGCTGCGGGCCCGGCTATTGCAAATATGTTCATCTGTTGGAAGTTCCTGCGGGAAAAAATGCATGCCGACTTTACAGATGAATCATGTTTATTCAAACAGCAGTTCCTAAAGATTGTTATAAATAAGCTAAACAGGCGTTTTTAAGTAACACAATACCTCCCTATTGGAAATTAGAGCAATCAATGCATAACGTTTAATATTTGTACAAACTGCAGTGTATTGTGTTTTTAAAAAAATAATATTGCTATGTAGACAAATCACCATCGCATCGAGCAAGCCGCAAAAATGGAACACAATATTCGCAAGCATATTCATTGTCAACACGAACATTTGAACACATCGATAAAAAAATTAAATATTGTAAAAAAGGTATTATTTATTTAGTTCATTTATTTATTTTTTACAGGTACTGTTGGTCGATTGAGCCGTTAGAGGGGAGGGGCATAAATCTAATCATTGTTTACCCAAAATAGCAAGGAATATCTTATACAAATAATCTAAAAAAACAATTTGCCATTAATTATGGACAGTGAACAAAATCTGACATACTAACTGCCGTGTCAAGCAAAAAGAAGCAATGCATAGGCAAAAAAATACAAAAAATTCCATCACAATATTTTACTCCACCACCTGCATTATTCATACATCATTCGCTGCAGAACAATAAGCATCGGAATACATGTCCCACGAAATTTGTGGGATTTGGTGCATTCAATGAATTTAAAAAAAGCTAGCATTCACAAAGATTTACTTACAAACTTTCCTATAGTATTGTATTCAAATTTTTTAACGTTTCACAATTCCATACAGTCTTTCATGGTTCTAGGAAAATGAGCGTAAGCGTATGTGTTCATACGAGATTGGGGAATTCGAAAGTTGCTGTGGTAGTCACTTCGTAGGTTACGGACAGGTCGTGGATCGAGTTACTGTGCTACATCAAAGTTAATGTATTTTGAGAAAGCAGAAAGAATAATTTCAGTCTGGCTACACTATGGTGTTGAAAAAGGGTGGGTAAGTTTAGCAGTCGCAACATCTCGGTCCCGAACTTAGTTCGAGAGTACCTTGAAAGAATAAATCTAGCCGCTGTACTTTGTACTCGCTCAACTTGATTGAATGATATGTGGGATTAAACGTCCCAAAACCACCATATAATTATGAGAGACGCCGTAGTGGAGAGCTCCAGAAATTTAGACCACCTGGGATTCTTTTACGTGCACCCAAATCTGAGCACGTGGGCCTACAAAGTTTTCGCCTCCATCGAAAATGCAGCCCCAACCACCGGGATATCATCCCGCGACCTGCCGGTCAGCAACTCGCTCAACTTCATTGATTAGTCCTTTCTGATAAGGATCCCATATGATACTTGCGTATTTTTACTGTAGTTCTTACTATAGCTAATTAGGCTGTTAATTTTACTGGGTCTTGAAGCAAGAATCAGCGTGAATAATCGACAAGCTGTAAAAAAAGCAACATGAAAATCGAAAATCCATGAATATTGCTCTTAAAAACAATTTACCTCTCACTGCGCAGGAAATCAACGTTATAGAAATGTTTGATGGTGTAGGCGTCGTCGTCCACACAATCAACTGCTACTTGTTGGCCATAGGTGCGTTGTAGCTCCTTGGCTCCTTGTTTCCGTCGGTTGAGCTGAAATTCAGGGCGGGTGTTTCTCGGAAGATCTCACATGCATCATCGGAGGAGGTGGATGTCAATTATTTTCATTACGGTGAAGCGTAGTGGAGCTGTTCCTGATGCCACGGCCATTTTCAGCGGTGGTAAGCCTACAGTTTTGTGATGATAAATGTGCCTCAGTTAATTTATATATGCACGCTTCATTCGTTCGGCTCGAACACGGAACAATATTGCTTAGGAAGATTACCTTCAGTATTCTAGGTGTTGATATCTTCATTTTTCAAAATTTTCTACAACACTACGGCGGACCCAAGATAGCTAAACAATTACCACGCTACCACGAAAGCTTTCGCCCGTCAGTACAAGCCAAAGAGAGAGTGCTTTTCGTGCGCCCAGCTGATGCAGAAGGATAATACAACAGAGAGGGTATTATATACACTCCCTCACCACACGTCTAGTTAGTATTTCATAGGAGGAGAAGAGGAGAGGAGAGTATCTACCCATAACTACTGCCCTGCCGTTCCGCTTTCTCTTCACTTGAGCGCAGAGGAGGAAATAATAGGAGGGGGAGGTCACCGTGTCACTATATGGGCTGTTACGAATCATGCCACGAAATTGCATGCACCTCCGGTCAATGACAACATAAATCGTGACCGTTGGGAGTTCATCGAGAACTCGCCTGAGCCGGCAAAGCCGGCACCCGGCTTGAGGCGTGAGATGTTTTTTGTGTCTCAAGTGATCGCGAGGCGATGAAAAGAAAACTTCTAACATGGTGGCTCCTTCAAGCCGTGTGTCGCTAACTTCACTATGGTGCTTCCGCAAAAGAACCGACTGGCATGCACTGTTGCGCTGCTGCCCGCGTCCGTTTATAGTGTGTGCAAGATGTATTTGCTACGGCATTCGTGCTATCGTACAGCTGCTTCTGCGTCGTTCTTGTTGAAAGTTCCGTGCCTGCCTTCGGGCGTTTGTTCATGCCGCTGATGTGTGGTGATGCCGCCTCCAGTGATAATCAATGGCCTATTTGGAATTTATATTGGCTCTATGAATCATCACCTCTGCCAGATGGGAGGCGGCAATCCGCAGCTCATCCTAGGCAGATCAGCTCTGTGCTGTCCACCAAGCCCGCGAGGCAGCTGAGGAGCTTGGCATCTCAGTCCCCACGTGGGAGCTGCCCGCAACACAGTGATCTGTGTTATGGAGGACCAAATAAAAGTTTATCCAATCCAATCCAATGAATCAAGGAAGAAGGGCGCAGTACTCGGGATATTAGGTGCGTTGTGTGATATGAATGTGTGTGCTGTGCCTTTGATTATCCAAGTGCGGAGGCCAATTTGTGTGTGTTTCAACTTGGTCGCTCCCACAGGGGTTGATTCAGATAGTGATCTGGGGCAAACATTTTTTTGTGAAATTCTACCGACTTTTTGCTCATGGTGCGTGTTTTCTTTTTTTACTTTCACTTATGAGGGTACCGGGTCCTCACTCAGCGTGTTGGGAGTATCCAGGCTGAGTAAGCTTCACCACTGGGGCGACGCGTTACAGCCCCTCGAAGCCCGCCTGTACCCTGTTTAGCTACCGGTGGGTAGCCGGCCGGCACTGGGGATCGAACCACACACCTCCTGTAGCTGAAGCGGACGCGTACGTGCAATGCCACAGCTACGGTGCTTATGAGGGTGTTAGGGCGAAAAATAATCCGGGCAGATCGTATTTCAGCGCTCCAGTGCTGCAAGCGTATTTATCTCATTCTTAAGGAAGGGGTCGGATTGTGGTGTTCTTGCGGAAAGTGGCCTTTGCTTTAGAAGAGGGAAGAAAAAAAAGTACGGTCATTTTAGCTATCAAAGTTTTCTAAGTAAATTAAGAACTGTTCTTCCAGCAGAATGTCATGCATGTCTTGGACAAATTAAACTTGGCGCTGCGGCGTTCTAATACCAACTGTCCTTGTGGGGGTGGGGTCGCCATGGTGTAAAGAAAAACTTTACAGGAGGCGTAGTTGAATTGAAGGGGAGCTTTTCTCCTGTATGAAAAAAAGCGCCAGTTAAATTACGATATCATGTTAGGGCTAGTCACTGCTCGGGCTAGTCACCGGAAACGCGTTTGAGTTGTTGTAGCTTGATTATTTCTTGTTAATATATAGGTGGTGGTTTTGACCAGTATTTATCCGAAACAGCTAGAAGTCGTCAGTATGCTTTATGTGTTATTGCACAATAAAACCTGTTTCCTTGGTTTGAAATGTGTCGGTTTTTGTATTGCTCGACGTGTAGCAGCAATGATATCGTACGCGCTGGAACGCTCACGCGAGGATACAACAAAGCGCTTGAAAAAACACTTTTCATCACTTATATGTGACCTTGGGACCAACTGTAGCAAATTACTAGATTGTAAATTATTTCAAGTTGCTTACCTTTCTTTTTGAATGAGTAAAACGTGCGTACCGCTGTAGCCGGTTGGAAAGAACGGCACCCAGGTGATGCAGGGGCAACAGGGCGTCCAGGTATGGTCAGGCCTAGCAGCGATTCATGCGAATCTACCGTAGCCAAGGTAACCGTTTTTTTTCATTTCCGAAGAACTATTCTACTCAGTAATTATTTCACAATATTACTTTGCGTGAGTTCTTTATTAGCAACGGCGTGATCGATCGGTACACGTTCAGTTTTTGTGTGCGCCACCTACGGCCTCAGGCCGCGACAGGCAGCCATTGACCACTCTTCATGTTTACAATGTTACTCTATGCTAGCCCTTTTTCGGACCTGGCTTGCCATTACGGGCTTCCGCCAGCCCAGACACGCCCTGAGACGCTATGGAAGACAACGAGGGAACACGAGCACCGCCGTCCAAAAGCTCAATAGACTGACAGTTTTACCAGTTGTAACAGAAGTTATACAAGACGCATTCCACATTGTATTTTTGAAATCCTTCTGACATGTGACAGCGTCATTATGTTTAAAATAGTAAGGAATAAGAACTATGTTCACTTGACTTCAACTTCCCTCAAAGATTTGCGTAGTATTTTGATCATTGCATATGACTTTTATCAGAAACTTTCTTTTCTTCGAGGATGGAAGAACTTCGATGCACTCTCTCGTGCTTGTGATGCCGACGTACCCAGAACTCAAGCACAGCTTCTACTCAGGACAATGTTAAATTTCATCATATTTGCCAATCATGTGCCAATGCTATTTTAAAGCAAACAGAGCATTCAGGGAGATATGGAGTTGCCAAGAAGGTGCATTTCACAACGCGAGTCAAATGACGCAAGTCGATACAAGACGGGGGTTAGGGAGAGAGAGAGAGGAAAAGCTTTATTCTATCTAAAGAGGTGGGAGGTGGCCCGCTGCAAGCAACCCCACACAAACACTAGACCAGCTCCTCATTTACGAAGACCAATAGCATCCAACGCGACTCGGGCTCGGTTGACCAGGACTACGAGAGAACACCGCATAAAAACAAAACAATAAAGAATCGCTTACATAGGGTCAACATATAAAAATGCAAATATTCCTCTTATATATCCACTTTTGCGTCCTATTTGATTTGAAGTTCTCATTTCAGGACAAATTTATTATTTATTTCATCAACCGTGCAACCAAGTACCATGGGCCGAGAGTGAATTCAAAAAGACTGAATTCTAGAAGCTGTGGATGCCTCTGCCATTGAAACATTTTTCATACTTATGGTCCTTAACCCCATGCATGAAAAAAGAAGTGAAAGGATGTTTGGGCTGGACGTGAAGCCGAGAATCACAGAAATGCTCTATACGTATTGAAGAATTAGCGTCTGTACATTCGTGTTCACTTGTGCGCTCTAAATAGGTAATATCGCATGAAGCGTATCAGTTTATGACCATAAAAAGAAGAATCGCAGTCGTGGGTGGCAGTGGAAGCAAATTATTTTCCACTGCAATTTCTTACGAAGCTGTTCTCTTTTTTTTTGTCGAATGGTTTGTCCAAATTTCTTAAAAACAGCTTCTTTTCCTTATAATACACGTTCATACATCGTAGCCACCGGTGGTTTGGAAACACTTTCCTGAATAGTGGTCACTTCTAACTTGCTGTGAGCTCTTGTCAGCCTATAGGTCAAGTATCGTACGAAATTAGAGTTGCCTTGTGAAACGTTTGGCATGTATAATAAAACGTTCGGAAGAAACTTTTTGTTAACTTCTTTTGTGCTGTTTCAACCAATCAATCAATTAATCAATCAATCAGGCAATTTTCTTTTGCTTCACCGTTTTCGTTGGTGTTCAAAACAAAAAGCTTTTCTGAAAAATTGGTGAAAAATATTTGCACCAAATTCAAAGACGTCTTTCGAACTAGAGGGCAGCGCAACTCATTCCCATAAACTTCTAAGGCATACACGCGCGCGACGGGTCATGTTAACATGATCGACATGGTCCTCTTTATCAGCCTCTCGGGTCCGGAGCTTTTTCAGCATACTTTTATAGTAGCGTCATTCCAGAATCAGTCTGTTTTTTTTGGATTCAGGATATCAAAATTAATTTTAAAGACTTCATTACTAACCAAAGCTTGCGCTTTCTGAGCTTCGATCTCAATCCTGTGAATATTGACGCAAGGCGAACGCAGTATTCAAACTACGCGCGCTAGTTCGTGCGCCCCCCCCCCCCCCCCCCCAGAGATCAGCGGCTTGATGATCAAACAAGAAAAGGCCGTGACGGCGCGCGCTTCCTCAGCACGGGATTTTGATGAAAAAGAAGTGGACCACCGCTCGAGGATTTTTTTCTCTCTCTCGGAGATTGATCCCTTTTTGCTGATCGCCTGTTACAGACGCCGCTACTTTTCGGGCACAAGTTCGCCCCAATAAACAGTTATTCGTACACCATTTGGATTGTACGTAACAATTCTGGTGGAAGTGCTGGGTAATGATCCCAAACCCAGTTGGACTTCGAGGAAGCAGCCCGGAACCACGAGCAGTCGAACCAACTGAGCTCACGCCAGTTCATCAGCGCTCCAGCCGTCGTCTACGAGGTTAGCCGCCGGAATTTCCCCTGCCACTAGAGCCCAGAGTGTCTCCAGCTGTCTCTGGTGAGAGTACCGAAATGTTGTCTCCAACCGCTGCCGCACACGCCGTTTCGTCTCCACTCGCTGCCACGCACGTCGTTGTCGATGAGCCACGGACGCTGGACCCTTTTCATGGCGATCCTCATGAAGACGCCGAGGATTGGCTGGAGGGTTTTGAGCGCGTCGCCAACTGCAACGGATGGCCCGAAGAACGGAAGCTCCGCCGAGTTTATTTCGCATTGCAGGACAGCGCACGAACGTGGTTTGAAAACCATGAAGGTACCATTCGATCGTGGGATGATTTCCGACGGGAGCTACTGGCCACATACCCGAGTACAGACCGCAAGGAAAGAGCTGAAGCTGCCTTGCAGGCAAGAAACCAGCGCAACAATGAAAGCGTCGCAATGTATGTGGAAGACATGTGCCGGTTATTCCGCCGGTCTGATCAAAATATGAGCGAGGACAAGAAACTTCGGCACCTGATGCGTGGGGTGAAGCAGGAGATTTTTGCCGGTTTGCTCCAATGTCCCCCGCGGAACGTCGCTGAATTTCGCACCGAGGCGACAGTGGTTGAAAAGACTCTGCAACAGTGAGCGAGGCACCACAATCGAGATGTTAACGTCGCATCCGTAGACGCGGTGTCAGCAGTCTTCGGGAATGGCATCGACGTATTACGAGAGCTCATTCAATCGGTGGTTCGAGAAGAGCTCCAGAAGCTAAACGGCAACCCCTCAACGGTCTCGTCTTTAGGGGAAGTTGTTCGGGAGGAGGTGAGACAGGCAGTCCGTGAGCAGCAGCCACAAGCCCAGCCTGTTCAAGCGTCAGTTCCGATGCAGCCCGCAGTCTCGTACGCCGAGGTACTGAGAAACACCCCTATACCTCATTTCGTCAGCCCTGGACTTCCTTTCGCCGCCCCGGGACCTTATTTCACCGAAGCAAGCACGCATCTGCCGAAACCTCGATTTACGCCGTCCCCAGCCGAGACTAGGATCCGAAAAGCTGATATATGGCGCACTCCTGATCGAATTCCGCTTTGTTATCACTGCGGCGAAGCTGGCCATCTTTACCGGATGTGTGCATATCGCCGAGCTGGACTTCGAGGTTTTCCCGTAAACGCTGCCTGTCCACGGATTGGGGAGCGACCTTTTGAAATCGAGGAGTACTTGTCAACGCGTCAAGAGGCTCACTCCTCGCAGCAGCATCAGTCTCGGTCGACAGCGCCACTGAGGTATCGGTCACCAAGTCCGCGCCCATCTTCAAACTCTCCGAGGCGACTTCCCCAAAGCCCGCTTCGGTAAAACTAGAATCGGCGACCTGGGGAGGTAAGGCCGCTGCCGACGCAAGAAAACAACCTCCCGTGCCGATTTCAAAATGTGATGACGGACACGAGACTACGTGCGGAAATGGTAACGTCGCTTCTGATTTGTCGGTAATTATAGACGGCTACGAAACGAATGCTTTAGTAGACACAGGCGCAGACTATTCCGTCATGAGCAGGGGACTTGCCAGAACGCTGAAAAAAGTGCTGACCTCTATGATAGGATCACAAGTGCGAACCGCTGGGGGACACCTTATCGATCCGGCAGGCATGTGTACCTCTAGAGTTGGGATACGCGGCTTCACCTACGTCGCCAGCTTCATTGTCCTGTCGGAGTGTTCAAGAGATGTAATTATCAGAATGGACTTTTTGCAGGCCAATGGCGCAGTGATAAACTTGCAGGAAACGTGCGTCTCGTTCTCGACGAAACACGCCATCGCGACTTTCGAGAGTGAAAAACGATTCGATGCGCTCCAGATTGCAGGTGATGATGTCACAGTACCTGCAAGATCCATCATCGTTGTCACCGTAAAAAGCAATGTGTACAACGACTATGAAGGAATGGCAGAAAGCAATACTGGGCTATTACTCGAGAAAGGGATCTGTGCAGCAAGAGGTATTGTACGACTGCGTGATGGGTGTACGAGTGTCTTCCTGACAAATTTCCGAAATGAGGTGCAGCACCTTGCGAAGGGAACTGTGGTTGGTCACTTGCATGATTACGTTCCGATTACGGATTTGAATTCTTCCGAGACTGCACCACTGCACCCTGACGGTATAGATTCCATACTCGCATCTATCCACATCAAAGCAGCCCTATCACCGAACCAGAAACAAAAAATCGAGAGCCTTATACGGGAGTACGCCTCATGTTTTTCCACGTCATCGAAAGTGCAAAGAACATCTATCATCAAACACCGCATCATAGTCGATCAATCTGTTAGACCTATTTGCCAGCACCCGTACCGAGTGTCACCAAAAGAGAGAGAAGTCATCAGATGCCAAGTTGAAGAAATGCTCAGGGACGACGTAATTCAACCGTCGGCCAGCCCATGGGCCTCACCTGTAGTACTGGTAAAGAAAAAGGACCAGACCTTGCGCTTCTGCGTTGACTACCGAAAATTGAACGTCGTCACAAAGCGGGATGTCTATCCCCTTCCAAGGATCGATGACACCCTTGACAGACTACGAGACGCGAAATTCTTCTCCTCTCTAGACCTCAAGAGCGGATACTGGCAGATAGAGGTGGACGAACGAGATCGCGAGAAAACTGCTTTCGTGACCCCAGATGGGTTATACGAGTTCAAGGTACTCCCATTTGGCCTGTGTTCCGCACCCGCCACATTTCAGCGGATGATGGATACTGTGCTGTACGGGTTAAAATGCCAGTCCTGCCTTGTTTATCTCGATGACGTCGTGATCTTTTCGGCCACCTTCGATCAACATGTGGAACGACTACGTACTGTGCTCGAAGCGATTAGTTCAGCAGGGCTGACGATAAAACCCCATAAGTGCCATTTTGGTTTTCATGAGCTGCTTTTCCTCGGTCATGTGGTTAGCTCTGAAGGCATTCGACCTGACCCCGAAAAGACAGCAGCTGTAGAAAAGTTTCCTAGACCGACAGATAAAAGGGCTGTGAGACGATTCTTAGGACTTTGTGCCTATTACAGAAGATTCGTTAAAGATTTTTCGAAGATTGCGGAGCAACTAACCCGACTGACGAAAGAAGACATGCTTTTCACCTGGACAAGCGAGCAAGAAGAGGCGTTCAATGAGCTATGACAGCGACTCCTACACCACCCTGTCCTGGCACATTTCCACGAAGAAGCCGCAACAGAGATTCACACGGACGCAAGCAATTTGGGACTAGGCGCCGTCCTTGTGCAGCTGCAAAACGGAGATGAAAGAGTGGTCGCATATGCTAGTCGCACTCTTTCGAGAGCTGAAATAAATTATTAGGCGACGGAAAAAGAATGTCTGGCGGTAATATGGGCCATACAGAAATTCCGACCATACTTATATGGTAGACCATTTCGAGCAGTGAGCGACCACCACTCGTTGTGCTGGCTCGCAGGCCTAAAGGACCCTCCTGGGCGACATGCTAGATGGAGCCTCAGGCTGCAAGAATACGACATAACAGTCGTATACAAGTCGGGTCGCAAGCACAGCGATGCTGATTGCCTATCACGCGCACCATTAGAATCTGCACCTGGGGAAGATGGAGACGACTTTCCGTTTCTTGGGGCCGTGAGCACCGCAGACATGACTGAATATCAGCGATCTGACGCGGAGTTGCTTAAACTGATCAAGCATCTGGAAGGGCAACCCGTGCGTGTTCCTCGAGTTTTCGTCCGGGGATTGTCCTCGTACCTCGTGAGAAACAACGTTTTATACAAAAGAAACTTCGAGCACAGCAAGGAGAAATTCCTACTGGTCGTTCCTTCGGCCTTGCGACCCGAAATCCTGGAAGCCTGCCACGATGACCCAGCAGCAGGACACCTCGGAGTGAGTAGAACATTGGCTCGCATCTGCACAAAATACTACTGGCCAAAGTTACTGGATGCTGTACAGCATTATGTAAGGACATGTAGAGATTGCCAGAGACGCAAAACGCCTCCATTGAAACCTGCAGGATTTCTCCAACCAATTGAACCACCTGAGTCTCAGTTCGAACAAGTAGGAATGGATCTACTTGGTCCATTTCCCACGTCCTCAATGGGCAACCGATGGATAGTAGTGGCGACAGACTACTTAACCCGGTATGCCGAGACAGCCTCTCTCACCAGGGGCACAGCTTTAGAAGTAGCTGAATTTTTCGTCACTAACATTGTACTACGGCATGGTGCCCCAAAGGTGGTTATCATGGATCGAGGAACTGCATTCACAGCCAATTTGACGCAGTCCATTATGAAACTTACCCACACAAGTCATAGGAAAACAACGGCTTACCACCCCCAAACTAATGGGCTAACCGAGCGACTCAACAGAACTCTCACCGATATGTTGTCCATTTACGTTGACTTGGAGCACCGTGCGTGGGACAAGATACTGCCGTACGCCACTTTCGCTTACAATACTGCTGTGCAGGAGACTACTAAAGTGACGCCATTCCAGATAGTCTATGGTCGAGTAGTTACCACACCATTAGATGCAATGCTGCCTGTAGGCGACAATACAGAGCACAAACCTGACATCAGCGAATTCATTCAGCGAGCCGAAGAAGCACGGCAGTTGGCGCGACATCGCATAAAACAACAACAACGCGTGGATGCAAGCCGTTACAACCTTCATCGGAGAGGAGTCGACTACGCACCAGGCGACTTAGTTTGGATTTGGACTCCTGTGCGGACGCCTGGCCTTTCCGAAAAGCTCAGTCGCCGCTATTTCGGCCCTTACCGAGTCCTTCGTCGCGTCAGCTCCTTGAACTACGAGGTGTCACCGGAAGGACAAGTGAGCTCATCAAGATGCCGAAGGAGCACAGAAATCGTGCATGTAGTCAGAATGAAGCCATACTATGACAGGCAATGAACATCGAATTATACACACCCGATTATGAGGAATACCTATTTCTCCATTAGGAATCACGCATTCAGACCATCTCAGCAACATTGCTTTTACGCATCGGGACGATGCGTTTTTGGAGGACGGATAATGACGCAAGGCGAACGTAGTATTCAAACTACGCGCGCTAGTTCGTGCGCCCCCCCCAAGAGATCAGCTGCTTGATGATCAAAGAAGAAAAGGCCGTGACGGCGCGCGCTTCCTCAGCACGGGATTTTGATGAAAAAGAAGTGGACCACCGCTCGAGGGTTTTTTTTCTCTCTCGGAGATGGATCCCTTTTTGCTGATCGCCTGTTACAGACGCCGCTACTTTTCGGGCACAAGTTCGCCTCAATAAAGAGTTATTCGTACACCATTTGGATTGTACGTAACAATATCAAAAAAGCAAGAATGTTTTTTTTACATAACAGCGCACGTTATCCGTTTAAGCGGACATTTTTAAAATGCGAAGCATTTCTCAGCGAACTGCGGTGACTTTGAGCGTATCTATCTATCTATCTATCTATCTATCTATCTATCTATCTATCTATCTATCTATCTATCTATCTATCTATCTATCTATCTATCTATCTATCTATCTATCTATCAAGCCGCCTACGACTTTTAGCTCTCCTGGCCGTTTCGATGATGGTATTGATACCAAACTTGGTATGACATAACATGACTGTATGAAGAACACATTTGACTAGTCACAACGTGAAAATCATGACATGCATGCGATGAATGTCATTTTTTACATTTCATGAATCTGCAGCTATTGCGGTGGTTTCGTTCACATGGCACGTTGAAAAACTGGTAAGATAAGGCAAGATTGCATGGCGAACACAAGCTACAGACCCTAACATGAATATCATGACATGCGTGCAATGTAACAACATGACTACATGCCACGCTCATGATGCGCTCACTGCCGTTTTGCTAGCTTCACTTACACAGTATTTGGTAGTACGGGACGTGAATGGATGACGAAGAAATGATACTGGTGCAAACATGATAAACTTCAGATGCATTTCATGTAACAACATGACTACATGATACGCTCATAATATGCTCGCGGCTGTTTCGCTAGCTTCCCATGTTCCAAACTCGGTATTAAGTGACGTGAACGGACGACGTATTTAAATGACACACTCAAACACGATATCACGACTTGCGTGTCGTGCAACAACATGACTACGTGCTACATGGATTATACACTCGCCGCTGTTTCGTTAGCTTCACATATGTCAAGTTTGGTATTACGTGACCTCAGTGGCTGATGAAGGTATGTGACTGGTGCAAACATGACAATCATGAGATGCGTGTCATGTGAGAACATGACTGCATGCCACAGTCGATGCGCCAATATATTTCGATCGGATACGGTGCGCATGCTCGCCGGCGTTCATTTTGTCGTGTCACGCCGGCGTTGCCACGCCAGGCACTAGTTCTGCATATACTCGCAGGCACACGCCGCGCTGCATTGCTTTTTCGCATTCGCGTTTCAGCGTGTTCGGCGTCCCTCTGTCACGAAAAGAAAGAGACGTGGATTTGTCAGGATAACGCATCGTCGCGAAATGCAGCATGTCGCATTTCGCACCGGTTGCCGTCGGGCTACCTTAGAACTGCACCAGCTACCGTCGGGAAAACTAAGAACGCTGAAGCATGGTCAGTTTTATATTTCAGGGCGCATTGTGAACACCAATCTTTTGTAATAATCCGCCAATAAATATTATGTAACTCACGTGTTTAGTAAATAATACTTGCGCTTATATTTCGTTCACTTATAATTCCACATGCTCTGACACTTTGTGCAATTGCATTGTGTGTAATTATGTCATTTTTAACGTTGTTATTATGATTACTTGAATTTTTCGGAGCGTTAAGCGGTATATGGCCATGTGTTCGATTTTGTTTTAAATAGGTAGTATTGCTATAGTAGTACGATGTCAATATTCTAATTGCTACCATTGCCCCGCCGCGGTGGTCTCTATTGGCAAAGGTACTCGGCTGCTGACCTGCATATCGCGAGATCGAATCCCGGCTGCGGCGCACGCATTTCAAATGGAGGCGGAAATACTGTAGGCCCGTGTGCTTAGATTTGGGTGCGCGTTAAAAATTCACATATGGTCGAAATTTCTGATGCTCCTCACTACTGCGTCTCTCATAATCATATGGTGGTTTCGGGACGTTAAACCCTACGTATCAATCAATCAAGTATTGCTGCCATTTCCGTTTATTCCTGATACTGTAGCGAAATTTTAATGTATGTAACAGTTTTGTAGATTTTTAAGCGCATGTATTTATTTTGTTCTGCCTTTTTTTTGGGCAGTTCTCATGCTGAAAATGTATTTAACCACACGAATATGTCCTTATTATATTTCATTTCAATTTTTTTACTTGTTTGCTTGCTTGCTACTGCAACGAACTGCTTGTTCTTACTGCATGCACTATACACTCTAAGCCGAAATTCGGCAAAGTTGGACTAACTGCAGTCGTTAAACCAACGGATGAACAGTTCATCCAACAGGGACTAAATGCGCGGCAGTGCGTGTCGTGCGCAAACGCCCGGCAATGAAGAGACCAACGGGGAGGGCAACTGCGCCGCGATCGCCTCCTGTCGATGCTGCACTGCAATGCTCGGCGTTGTCGGCGATCATGAAAACAAGTTATACAGGCTATACGCCACTGTGAAAGCGAAGCAATATGAAATGAATAGAAGATGTTATGAGAGGCAAGTAGTACAACACGCAGTCAGTGAACACAACAAGCGCCCTCGCGTTAACACCATGCCGGCATGGGCGGGCCGAAACCAAGTGAAAATTGCCGAACACGGGCAATTTGGATAACTCGCTCCAATGTGCTGAATTAGTTCGAACTACGATGAACACTGACAACGCTAATAAAAGTAAGCTGTTCATCGGCGGTCGTGTACCCACACAGTGACCACAACTTCAAAGCGATATATAGAAAAAGTAGGCTTCGTACGTCATCGGTATCGAGCTGGCTGCCGGTGTGAGTGCATTGCCGGCACAAGCAAAGGAAACGTCGCGTACAAATTCACAGAAAATGTAGCTCAGACAAACTTATGTCTTTTTCTCCATGCGACAATCGTTATCAAAAATTCAGCGTGTAGGCGATCGTGGATACGACTAATCGTGCGGTCTGCGGTACACAGGGAGCGACTTACCAGCACAATAAAGGAACCGTGCCTGCGAATGGTCTCGTCGCTGTAAGTATACAGATATCTACATCACCCGGTAAGACACGCGAACATGGGACACTTACCTATTGTTCATTTGTGACAATAAAGTAACGACGACGAAAATTCCACGCGAGCCGCATGTTGCGATCGCCGGTGGTCGTTTAGCCGTACTCGTCGTAAGCCTTACGACACCGTCGACAAGCCGACACGGTATGGCATCGGCGGGGCGCCTGGCTGCTTCGCCGGCTTTCCCGCATAAGCGCCGCTGCTATGTTTGTGTTTGCGGACTCGCGCGCCAGCACTGTGAACGCTGGTTCGGCCGACATGATCGAATGCCAGCTGATAATTCGTAGTCTCGGGCTGCAGGCATGTTGAAGATTAGATGAATCCATAATAAAAGATCGGGGCGCGTCGGTGCTACGATCTAGCCCATGTAAATTTTAGCGTTACGGTATCAATGTTTATTGTTTTTTTTTAAGCCGAGTAAAAGTCACCCACTGGCACTAGATGAGAGGTCAAAATACTGTGCTATATATACCCGATAGTCTGTTCTCGTAGTATAGCGCGAGCAGTCAGTGTTTGCGGTGTTTTACTTCGAAATAATAGTGCGTACGTACATATGTGTATGTGTGTGTTGCATGAATAACACGTTATGTTCCTCGATGCTGATTAAATTGAAATTAGCATTAAATATACTCCACAAACGCAGTGTCGCCATTTTTTTGCAATTGGTCCAGACGGTTCAACTGTTAGTCCCACTGGAGCATTCTACTGCGACCAACATTTAAACCAAGTGGAGTAAGTGCTTGGGGTAACAGTTGAACCCTTGCAGTTACTCCCGCAGTTAGTCCAAAATTGGTTCAAAATCTGTGGCAGCGCAATTAGACCCCTAAAGGACCAATGGTATACCCCACTTTAGTCCTTTTCGGCTTAGAGTGTATAATATAGTATGGTCTGGTCATTAGGTCCTGTCAATCTGCGTACGTAGATTATAACCCAATGAAACCTTTCAGAATATGTACACTAGAGAATTAAAAAATATGGGATTACCAGGATGAGATTGCTACAAAAATAATTTTGCAACTGCTTCAGTGTTGCGGGTGCTTTAGCCTCAGCGTGGTCTTCTTTTACTGTGTAAGGCCTATAGGAGGGTCGAACAGCCATACATAGGACATTCGTTCATGAAAACATATTTCTTTTCGATAAAGACGATGCATCGTTCTTGACGTCTTCCTAACTGAATGACTTATACCTCTGTAAAAGAAATTAAGAAAAGCTCTTCGCCGTTTATAAGTCATGATGATCGTGTGCATGCGCGTAAACATTCCACTCACTTAACCAGTGGAAGAGTGCCCTAAAAAGATGAAACAAAAAAAGAATCGCCACCAGAAAAACATTTGACATTGTTTGTTTTTGTTCAAAGCCAGCGAACTGCATTTAAACGTGAAAGAGGTATCGTGACAGCAGGCCACTAATCTTGACATGCAGCGCTGTAACGACTGCTCCAGCAACCGAAACAAGTGTTGTCGATAGAGAAAGAGAGAACCACAACAACTGCAAAGGAGCCTCAGGAGCACTGGCTCTCGATGCAGCATCGGCAATTAATAATTTCCATCTCCGACGAAAAGTAGAAAAGAAAATGAGAAAAATAGAAAAATCGTTTAAACGACTGACCCTAGCTTTTGTGAAGTTAGAAAACTTTCATTGTTCGGGTACCTCCTAAATTGTGTCTGTTACAGGACGTGCATTGAGTGTTAGGTACATGATTTGTAGTTCATAACATCATAATACGGGTTAGACTTCTGTGACTAAGCCATTTGCAGGCTAATCACCGAAAACGAACGCTCAAGGTGTGTATCTGTATGTGTCGATCTATTAGCTAAGACGAGGATTTTTACGAGGACGGCTAAAAAAGTGGATTTATAGGTCTTTGAAGTTTTTCAGAGGGGACTCCATGTTATCACGGCAGATAAAGTGGGCCGCTTCATGTTAATGCCGCATGGTGTCTTTAGAGAAAAGCAAATCAAGCTGCTACCTAAAAAATTCAAAGAAACTGGTGTGAAACCCCGGGAAGTTAAGAAACAAGCTGTCGCGTTTTTAGATTCGCTTGAACTGGCAAACTTGACTTAAGCAGTAAAAAAACAAAGAACTTGCATTTAGAGGTGTTCTTTTCTTGTGAAACTCACAAGCCCAATCAAAGATTTAGAGCAATAGTTTCTGAAAAAGCACGTGACAGTTGCAAGTAGCTTGCTATCTTCAAAAACACTTCTGAACTTTGAAGACTCATGACCCGCTAGTAACAACTGAGTTGGACGTTGCCTTAAATATTTGAGCAACGAAAATCCAGGAAATTGCAGTGCCTTCGGTTTTAAGGTTCAAGACATTTACTATTACATCCCCTACGCTTAACTAATGAAAATTTTCAAGTCATGCATCTGTGATGGCAATGATGAGTCAAATATACGAACGATACAGTGGTATCTGACGTTGTTTTTTGGAAGTTTTTGTCTGTTATTTGAAATACTTATTCGGTGGGTGGCAGAGTGAAATGTAAGTCCTGAATTCAGGGGTCTACATTGGCTCGAAAGTTGCCCTTGTTTTCAGAGCTATTTTCTTGGCCGGAAAAGACAGGATTATTCATAAAGAATTGCTTGGCCCTGGGAAAAACTTTTTGGTTTCTTCATAATTTTTTACTTATATCTGAAAAATAAGTGCAAGTTCGCCGTGTTGTGAATGTTGTGCAGGTGTTTAAGGAATATGAGATGGATCAGGTTGACAAAAGATGTTGCACAAAATAACAAGTTGTAGTTTCTTAATTTAACACTGCACCTACAATTTGGACACATTAGATAATTGTATATTGCGAGGACAGTGAATTTTTTCATGAACTTCAGCTCAAGTAATTTCAAATTGTAAAAATTGGAGTCGCTGTGCCTCTTCTAACGAGTGCCTTGTCGAAGTCACGCATTCATACTATGATGTTGGCATCTTCACATTAAATTCAAACATTTAAAAATAGCTGTATACCCAGAAAATCTTGTTAGCGGAGTCGTCGAAAACATTATTAGGTTTTTAAATGGTGCACCTGAGCACACGTCTGAATAAGACACACAACAAAAAGGCATAGTTGTTTTATCTTACATTCATCGGTTTGCGCATGTGCTTAAGCTATAGCCAAGCGTTTTGGTGTAGAGGTTGTTTTTAGTGCAAATAATAAGGTTCAACGCATCTGCCGTGAGCTGGACAAAAAATTTGACAAAGCTAGCAAAGAAGAAAAATTCTGTTTGCCTTGCAAAACAATGTGCGACATTTGTGAGGTGCAGGACAGGGGTAGTTTATTTATTGCCGTTAACTTGTGGTCGTGTATATTTGTATCAGACTAGCCGGTGCAGCAACATTCACCTTGATGAACATTCAAAATTTTTGAAAATTAGCATTCACTCCCACCTAGCCGAGTATTGAAGCAGCTGCGAATGCTATCCTGTTGCGAATGCTATCCTGTGACACGATTGCTTTTTTTTATTAGAAACACAAGCTAACTCGGGAATAGAAGAAGCGTTTCGTATGAGAAAGTTTGCTGATAAATGCGCAAGCAGCCCTTCCATCGCACTAACAGACCATTACTTCACCTTTTTGATCCATACTGTAGTTTCACATTGTGCTGAAGGTGTTGGATACCCCTTATGAAACAAATTGTGCCAAGGCGTGCTATCAATTTTTTTCCTGTCGTTTGTTTCACTTGCTTGTTTTTTTTCATGCATACGCACTCGAGCTACCCTGGGATATATATTTCGTTACATTTTTTTTCGGCATACTGAGTTGTGTGAGTTCATGCTTGTTCGTCTTCTCGCCTTCCGCTTTCCTGTCCGCTGTGTATGAGTCGAAATGTTTCAAGAAAGTCCTCATAAGAACTCACCCCAATTTCCATACAAATAACCTAAACAAGTGTCCTTGCTTACACACTGACTGAGCCTGTGTCGCTAACATTGACAATATACTACGCATGTCAGTTAATTAGCTAGGGAAGAGAATACATTAAGAAACAAAATACTAGCTACAAGCGGTGTTATACAGCAATTTAGTCAAAAATAATGGGTCAGAGGAAACACAAAACTAGTTTGCATTGCTCCCTCAGCATCAAACCAGCAAACCGTGAAAAGGAAAGGACAAAGGTGGAATCTAGCTAGCAGAAATTTGCAATATTACAGAGCAGGGACAATTTGTTCAAAGGCAATGGAAGAGCAGGAACCACCCATTCTCATCTAACTTTGTCTCGGGATTACCCCTCCATGTTTTCTGTTCTTCACTGGGTTTCCAGCTACGCCCGTTGCTGTTTGTTCGCATCAGTGGAGCGTGCGTACTCGCTGAGCAGAAACCGAATCAGAATTCTCGCTGCCTCAACCCCTGACCTCAGTATCTTATGTTCGCTGTTGTCTTCCTCCCTACGTGCGTAGCAATAAAGAAGACGGTTTATGCAGTTGGCTGAAACTAACGGCACGAAGGCATGTGTAAATTGCGGTAGTACTATATTTGAGTGACGAATATACGGTTTAAATAGAGTTGCTTTTACTTTGTCTCACGTCATGGCCTAGCACCTTCACCACCATTCAATCGGTGATGTACGCTTCGTTCATTCTGTAGCGTTGCTTATGCGAATTCGCTCCTGTGAGGTTTCTTATTCATGCTTTTCGAATGCGAAAAACAGGAGTTTTCCTAAGGTCACGTGCGATTCATGTAAGAATCGGCAGACACCCCCTTCTAGTTAAGAGAACGTCCTACTTTATGGTGAATGGCGTGGTTTGAGTTCTCCTTCAGCACAACACGTTCTGCCTTTTTCTCAATTTCAACAAATTAAGAAAAAGAAAACGCGAGACCGTGAAAGAAAACATATATAAACTATTCCTTAGAGGCCTGAAGAAAGAAAAAATTAGGTGTGAGGGTTGAATATATATCGCTAATGCTAGAATGTGCTGAGCGAGAACCAAAAAAAAAAAAACAAGACTGAAGCAACTAGTGTAGAAGTACGTTATCGCAGGCTTGAGTATGATTTGGTACAGTTTCTAGTATACGTGTTGCTTGGAAACGGTCACAAAGAATGTTTGTCAATTACCTATGCTGAGTATCAAACATTACAGTCATATAGTGTTACGTACCAGACCAATATTATCACTTTATTCGGCTAGGATGTTTATATTATCCAGTGCCCAAAAATGCGCAACTTTCACAAAAGGTCTCGACTGAAACAAAATGAATTTTATTGATGAGATGCCAAAACAAATTTTTAACGCGTGTTGACAAATTTTACTCCAAAATAAATCATGATTTATAACAATACGGAGTTTTTTATTGAGGTCCTCAAAGAAGTAGTGTCAAGGCCACTGAGCATGCGCAAAACACAAATCGCGCTTAATGCTTTGGTTAGAAACGCTATTTCCCGAATTAAGCGGGAGTCCCAAAACCTGTCCCAAAAGCATTGCGTCGGACAAACGTGACAGCAGCCATTGAAAAGATGGCCGTCATTCAGTACTATAGAGTGACCAAGAATTGTGTGAGCGTCCAAAGCATTGCAGACCCAATTCGAAAACTCTTCGTTCCTGCTTGACGCGAAGCATGCATACGCAAAACGCTTTCGGGCCTCGAACTGTGGGGACCCCTATTCGAAGACTCCCCAATATGTACTGCCCGATCCAACTACAAAGATTTCCCGCGTAAGAACCATTATTGCGAAATTGGATATGATGCTGTCGTGCTTTAACATTACACAAAAGCTGAAGACGAAGTCTTTCAGTGAGGTTAGCCATTGAATCTGGAAAAAATAATATGCCCATCAAATACAATTTTTTGTGCCTGTAAAACGTGCACCTCCACTCGCTTATTCTTTATGTTGCAAACTAGAACAATAAAGGAGGGTTGTCCATTTAGAAGCACTTTCTTGTATGACACAGCAACATAAAGGCAAAACGTAGCGGAACCCAGGAAAATATAACTGGCAAATCGTACACCTTGTAATCTGAATTTTGTAAATATTTCATTAAGAAAAATGGAAATAGATAAACATACTTTTTGTGACCGCACTAACCGAAGCCACAACTACAACATTACAGCAATTCAGCCTACTTTGCACTACCAGTGTGCAACGAGGGCAGCTTCATTCTAGTATAATTACTCGACTGCAACCTAACTTTGAAAAAAAAGTTACTGATACGTATATGTGACAGATCGCTTCGTTGCACAAAACTGTATCACGTCTTTGAATGTCGTGAAGCAAATGTTCAGAACTCATTTAAGAATTCCAGTGAGGAACGACATTAGGAACTGACATCGAAAGCCAGTAGTCATCTTTTTGATGAAAGTTTTTATCCAGATTGAATAACACTCAGAGCAAAATCAGTTATGCTGCAAAACTGTGTATGCATATCTCAAAGACTTATTTCTTCCAGCCAACAGAAGTACTTCATCTTTACCACATATTGGTGGAGTATATTATCTATGTAAAATTAACATACAACACACGAAGGGGTACAAATCAGCTGTCACTGGAATATTTAAAACAGAAAAAATACGAGGTATTATACCGGGTGTACCTGTGCCCAGCCTTTTAGCTTCATAAATAACTCTCACTTTTTCACTTGGTGAAAAAGTATATTCCGAAAGTTCCAAGAACAAAAATTAAAAAAATTGGCAGCATTTTCTTTTCTTGAAGGTGTCACCAACTATAGTATACTGATTTAACTGCGCTGAAAAGTGCCCATGAAGGACGACTTCAGCTATAAATAAATTGTATCATCACTAAAATTTTATTTCAGAGAAGTTCATGACAGCTCGTTTCATGTATGACACGGGCTTTTACGCTGTATTGACCTGGTTCATTTCTATTATACACTACGCTATTCTATACAATGCTAATCTAAATCAACGTTTGTCTGTCTTGCACATTCTTTTTGTACCTTCAGTGGCAGAAGTCTTGACATTGTCGCCACCTTATTGACAACCATCTCATTCTTGTTTTTGGGCACAGTCCTCAATTTTGTCCTCTGATCTGCCTCTGGTGCCAAAGCCTTTTCTGTTGTTCTTTTCATTCCTGATTCTTTTTATTCCTGTAATCCTGCTTTGGCGTGCCAGGAAAGTTTTCGTTCCTTTATTCATGAAATACTTCTGCTGCTTCTACTAGGGAAGGGTCTATGCCGGAGCTTAGGCTGTCAGACGGTCACACAAAGCCCCCGCAGAATAAAGGCGTCTCCACGCGTGGCCTGGCAATGCATGGGCGGACCATAGGTGGGAGAAGAGGCGAACAGAGGGGCACCGTAACAGAGAAATAAATATAAAAAGCACGATTTCTTTGCGACACAGAATTATAATACGCTACCCACGATGTGCCGCAGACCATTGTAGTCAATCAGTCATCTAGGCACGCTGGCAACATGGGCATTTAAGCCAAGTATAGAATTGCATTGCTGTTAGCGACAAAACTTGAAAAAATAGAAAGGCAGCCAAAATAAAGATATTGAAAACATGAAGATATCTAGAGAGAAATGAGTAGATCAGAAGAAAGAGAAAGCGAGAGGTAGGCATGTAAACTAGGCTTTTCTAGGCTTAACTGGCCTTCACAACACGGGCATAGAATTTCCTTTTCTCTCAGCACTGGTCGAGGTGTTCAAGGATAAGCAAGGCTTAGCTAGCAAATCAGCAGATGATGCACACGGTATCATGTTCTTTTCTGTAACGCGAAGCTCAAGCATCCTCCAAGTTTTTATAGTCAGACACGCCGAGGGGATCTTTTTCTAAGTATCACTGATACAGAACTTCTTTTCTGTAGCATAGCAGTGCCTTATTTGTTTTGCTTATAATGCGTGTTTTTTGTCATTACAAATAAGGTTTTTTTCAACAAAGTCCGATCAATGTCCTTTTGAAACTCCTAATTACAGCAAAACGTGGATTGAAAATCAGTATCCATTTTTATTAGCGCATACCTGTTTATGAGGCCCGTGGACACATGACACGCTGAGAAACCCAAAGGTGCATCTGCTCTAAAATTTATGCCAAAATACATGTCGGTAAATTTGTCTTTGTATACCTACAGATATATTACCGATAAGTCGTTAGAAACTAGGGTACATGAATAACTCAGTTTTCATTCCTGAGCCGGGTAGCGTGAATAGGCTCCAGCTAGTGCTGTTTTTGTTCTGTTCACTACACACTATTAAACGTCCGTGACAAGTTCTAAAACAAGGGGTAGCTACTGCAGCCGACGTTTCAGCAAGCGGGCTTCTCTATTTGAACACAGCAACTAACACTTTAATTTCAACGCTCGAAGCGAAGCTTCTATTTTTCTCTTCTTGCCTTTTTTGCATTACTTAACGCTCGGTATGTTGGCTCTGATGGTTGATGTCATATTTTGTCATTGACTTCACTTTGGACACTACGTTTACAACATTGAAACCAGGACACTGTACAGTGCGTTTCTTTTTGCCACTGAATATTTCTGCCGGTTCAAAGAAGGCTTGTTTATTGTTGTCTTAACATGCTCTTAATCAAACAAGCTGATCAATCCAAATAATACCAAGAAAATAACCGTAACGGGATAGCGACGGAGTCTACAATAAGAAAACCAGGCAGTATTAAACTGCAAGAATCAGCCCTCGTTTCGAAAGTGCCAAAATGCACGCACTGTGAGATACGCAGGAATAACTTGTCTTAAGTTCAGTGATTTTGCGAAGGTGTGAAATGTTTATACTCCGACCAATTCGCGGATAAGTTCGCTAAATGTTTATTTGCGATATTGTCATCTCGTCGAAGCAGTGACCCACAAATGCTTTTTGAGGTTCGGGTGGACTGTGACTATATTTCATTTCATATTGTCGGCATTTGCACTCTGTGAAAATAATTTGAGCTGAGCCACATGTTATTTCAGAAACTTCATGCGGGATAATTTTTCCAAAGTGGTGTAGAATTTAAGTTCAATTTTCAATGTAATATGGTGGTCCACTGATTGAAAGATTGTGGACGTCTTCAAGTCCTCGCTCGCCATCTGTGTTTCAAAAATGCACCCCGCATCACAATGACTCACTCGTGTACAGTAGCTCTTCATTAAACTGGAAGTTTTAAGAATATAAATAACGTGGCATAGAACACCTTCAGTGGCAAATAAACGAAAGTATAGTGGTCTTCCAAATGGAAATGTAATCACAAAATTGCATGGCCGGTGTTCATGACGTCACTTCGTGTTATCAAGCAGCTGTTTCATTATATAGAAACTTAGATGTCTGGAACATTTTGGGAACGCGTGCATACGCTGGTATAATGAACATGCAACGCTAACACAGACATTGGCGACCACGAAGCGTTAGTTGCTTTTGTGAATAAATTCTTTTAGGTCACGCTAAGGTTTACGGTAAGGGAAATTTTGTACGTCCACGCTGTTCAGGGTAGGACAACAGGATAGTCCAGTGCTGAAACTCCATCCCTTGTGAAAATGTAGATCGCATAACGATGTCAAGGGTTGGAAGTCATACTATGATAAAGGTGAGAGAAGAAAAACTTATGCGCACCGAGATTCCAGCACCGTTAGAGTGAAACCTACAGGATCAAATTTTGTAGAACCTATAAAATGCTCTCCGGGGCCGAATATCAGACACACAGTCTCAAGGTACCCTCTATGCTATTAGTAATCCTCTTTTTGCGCAGTATGTATGTACACATTGTGTCATCATTCATCGTTCGGTGGTAAGGCGAGATACCGGTAACAAAACTGTAATACAATATGTGAACTTTGCTGATGCTATGTCTGATGACGATGAAGAATCATGGCTCGGTTCCTTGTAAAGAGGGCCAAGCTTTGAATGACCAGCGTAAAGAATTAACACGCTTAGCTACCTAATTGCTATTTTTTTTTCAGTACCCTGCTATGTTAGGTTGGGGAACATGAATTTTTTTCGCGACATGGTGGCTGTATACAGGATCTTTACGAAAGAATTGGAAGAAATGGCGTGCAAGCATTCTCTGCGCACAGAATCTGTTTCTTTGCGAGTGCTGTCTTATGTTGCTTTACTGGATTGTCTTTTGGAATTTGCAAATCGAAGGTACTCCATCGATCCCATGCATAACTACTTTCTGGAATAATTACCGGCGGGTTTCGCTCTGCCAAGGCGTGTGTTTAAAAAGTAAATACTGTCATACCTCGAAGATGTCAGAATAACTCCGGTGAAAATTGAATCTGTTTTGTACGCGAGAGTGCTGCAATGAAGCGCTACAAAATTTTCAAAACGTACAAACGCAGCAATGGCATATGATGACAGTTCCCGGCTTTTTGAGATCCTGAAAACGCAATATGATTATGAGACATGCTGTAATTTAGTTCGCATTCACTGCTTTAACGTTCATCTAAAAACGCACTATATATGTATATATATATATATATATATATATATATATATATATATATATATATATATATATATACATATATATATATATATATATTTATTTATTTATATATACATAATTATGTACCGCATGCGTAGTTCTGCAGTCAAGCAAAGTACCCAGTATACCACCACGGCCAAAGAAGTGGTGAATGAGAGCCATTCATTCCGCATGCAACCGGACGATCTATGTTATGGATGTCTATTTATGACGTTACGACAATTTGGCATCGTTTCGACCACATTAAAATTATTTTTAAATTGTTTGTATTAGTACGTAGAAGTGATAACTACGAGAGACATGGTGTCAGGTGGTTTCATGAATTGCCACAACTTGGGCATTTTACTGTGCACCTAAATCTCAGAGCACGGGCGTCTAGCACTTTGCCTCGATTTAAATGAGGCTGCTTTGGTTAGCATTGCATCTCACGAACATAGCGCCAGCAGTAAACTGCCATAGCTCTGACATTGCCATCAGGGGTCCCTGATAGTATGCAGGTCAATATGTAATCCAGAGCAGCGTATCCACTTTGAACAAATTACTAATTCGCCCTCTGCCGGATGACATGATATGAAACCCTGCATATGTAAAAGAGCAACCATACCCATTTCGCATTGCTGTACTCTAAAATTTAAAATTTAAATGAAGATTGGCACATTCACCCGTAGGCCGAAAATACGACTTCATTCCAACATGGCCGAAAGTTTTGTAGCACTGCCACGCAAGAATTCACAACACTGTACTTCAACAAAGAAAAAGAGAGGTTTATTATGAGAAAAAAAGGAGCTGAGAAGTTAGTCTTTATCAATTTTCTCACCTGATACTGCACATTCAGTATGAGAAGCGGGTGGTAAACAAAGTATATAGATGGTATTGATAATGATAAACGTGAAAGCGATGATTATTCTAAACAATTTATGCCCAAAAGTTATCTACAGCCTTTTTTGAGTCTTGTCTCACGCGAAAACTTGTTCCGAGTTTTCAAAATAGTGTGCTAATGACGATGCGTAGTGTCTAAAACAACCTTTCCTCACACCCGTTGGTTGACAATGTTCAACAAAAGTGTAACGAGTGAATTTCTTGCTATGCTATAGTTGTAAATGAATGTTCTCAACGAATGAACATCCTTGCAGACGCACACTCAAGGTGGCCAAAGTTCTACTGACGCAAGCGAACTTTTTTGAAAATTCCAACAACCAGACTCGTTCACCATATTTGAAGCCCTTCCACTTCCTTTTAGTGTTTATTGAATTATGAAATGTTCGTGCGAAGAGTTATCACGTTCTTCTTGCAACTGGTGTACACAGACACCAATGAAATATTTAGGATGAGAACTTGATACTTACAGAAAGGAATCTAGGTAGTACGTATTGTTAATGAAGAAATGAAAGCATTCAAGTGATAGCCTCTTATAGGCATGGATCAAAACGATGCTAGTAAGTGATTCTGAACAAGACCTTTCTAAAGTGGCGCGGGAATGTAACAGATGCGGAACAAATAGGCGTGCGGCTGTTTCGTAACTGCAGCAGGACTACATCAAAGATGGTCAGTGAGCCCGAACCAGTGGGTATAGGTTTCAGAAAAATAAAGACAATTTGAAGTGAACCAAGGGTAACAAGAGATAAAAAGTCTTCGGGGATGAACTGCCAGTTTGTTTGAGCCAAGTAAAGATGATCTTCGATTGCTGCTCCCAAAAGAAAAACTCGACCACCCCAATTGGAGACAGCTTTCATAGCGGTGCTCCACTGATAGCCTCATAGAGAAGGGTGGTTCTCTGATATCAATTTTCTTTAGGAATATCCATCAGCGCTTTCAAGGTGTACGATAGTGATGTACAAAAGTATAAAAGTAAATAAAACTGTCATTACGGATAAAGAGCGAGGACACAGCGTAAGTGATATTTTTTTTTTCATTGTACTATAGCTTGGGAAAAAGGAACACTGAGGTTTTGTGACCTAGATTTTTTGCGCGCACATTGAAGAATGCACTAGCCAGTACAAAACACCAGGCGCAAGCTTAGTGTTGAGGACGATGATATTTTATTTCGCCATGTGCACCCGAAAAGAGAGATCAGACAAGAATCTGGTGGTGGGAGGCACCCTTAAATGCGTATTTTTTATGCGACACCGATTTTATCATACTCTGCAAAAACGTTAAGTAAAGACACCTCCGTGAAAGTTTCGTCGCCTCTTTCTTGCATATATATATATTTATATAAATATATATATATATATATATATATATATATATATATATATATATATATATATATATATATATTATATATATATATATATATATATATATCCATATTTAGCGTGATATGAACGACTATATAAAGATTTTGGGTCTGTACCATGTGTTGTCTCGTTTATACAAGTGACAAATCAGGAAGTCCGGTCTTACTATTAAGGAGAAACCAACAAAACAAGGATATGGAAAGGAAATGTGCTCAGGGCCTTGCCGTTCTCTGCACATTTCTAAATTGAATCCTCTTCTGGTTTTCTCCCAAAGAATGTCACACGCCATCCTAAACATTCTGTAAGGACACCCACACTGCAGTAGACCTATATACGCGTTTACATTAGGCATGCCCTAGTACGAAAAAGTGCGGGACTCAGCTTTAAATGTCCAATGCGACACCAATATTCGGTCCTGCGTGCGTACTTCCATGAGCGAAACTACAGGCGAACATAACATGCTCGTGGAATGTTTTAGAGCTTCTTGTGTGCCAACCACGTGACCTTAAGGAAATACGCACAGTAACATTTGTGCCTCCTGTAGTGGGTGGCTGGCTTTAAACCAGTAAATTATATTATTGAGATGTTCTGATGCCCGATGGCAATGTATGCTACTAACAGGTAATATTAATGCGACACCATATGTTATATTGTGAAGCCTGTATACAGGACGCATTTTTTGTATACCCGGAACGTTATTTCTTTTGCTTTTATAAGGTAAGAACCTATTTAGCTGTATTCTGAAGCACACTTGTGGCTGTCAATTAGAAGACCTGGTTGTAACGGAAAAGGTCTTAGTTTGATTCTTTCTCACACCTGGAAATTTTGTTATTGTGTGGGTCTCAATTTTACGACCGCGACAAGATGAAATCTCGCTCACAACCAACGCTGGCAGTGCCAATGCCGGAAACAAGCTCTAACGCTAACGCGCTGAAACCAGCATTCTGAAGACGATAAAGTATAACGGGATTTATGCGAGCGTATTTCGAAAGCTACATTCACATAAAGAATGCGATTCTATCTGCACTCCTTGGGGGTTATGGGGCGTGTTATTTAAACTTCTCGCATAGACTCGAAAAACGGCAAAAAAGACCTTCAAGGAATCTTTTTTTTTGTGTGTGCAGGTGCTCACCAATTCACTATCAGAGTCAAAAGCGTAGCTTGCAGACGCCTGTCTTGTGCTACACTCTAAAAAAAGAGCGAGTTAAAAGGGTGTCTTTTTGTCCCACAACAATAACCGTCATCTATGTTGCGTTCCATCTTTGCGCTATCGTTCCGCGCCCGGTATATTCCGGTCACAATCGACATGCCCATTATCAGCGTTACATTGCATTCTCGATAGGAAAAATGGCCAGCGCCGAGTTTTCAAGAAAGGAAGCGCACGCAAGTCTGATGACGATTATTGTTGTGGGACAAAAAGACACCCTTTTTACTAAATATTTTTTAGAGTGTACCCTTTCAAGTACAGCATGGAAACATTCAAAGGCGCGTTTCTTAGTGCTGCTCCCGCACAATTGGTTTCTTCATCACGTACAATAAACTGAGTCACAAAGCCTACTTTTAAACAAGATACTTTATCTTGCTCAAGTATTTCTAATGTTGAAAGAGGGCAAGGAACAATGAACAGCTCAGTACTGTGAAAAAAGAAATCTGGTTGAAATGGGTGTAGCAACAATATGTTGCCCATTTATTTCTTATGATTCAGCCAGCCTAGACTCTGAATAACAGAGAGACTAGAGAGCCCCGTAAAACCGATAATTTAACAAAACTAAAGAAGCTGTCAGTGTACAAGTTTCAGCAAACGAAGCACTCATTAATATTGACAAAAATAACACGGCTGGTTCATTCTATCAGAAATCGGTATAAACTGAAAGTCACACGTGTCCTGGCAGCGGCTGTTTCTTCGCCACATTCCCACATTTGCCTTCCTTACTTTGCCACATGGGCATAGGAATGAATGCTACAGAAAAAGAAATTGCGATGCCACACGAGGAATGGCAAGAAGGTGGAAACTTGTAGCACACACCTCAAGCAGAAAGCACGCACGAAATGAGTATACAAAGGACGCACGTGGAAAAACAAATGTCACTGCTCGACGCTTAAAGCACGCTGCTTAAACAGAAAGACAGACGCACGAAGTCAAAACATACGTGCACACACGACGAGCGCGTACTTTTAAAAAAAATTCGCAGATCTCACGTAGAGTGGGAATTATTGATACACGAAACACAAATAAGAAATGTTGATATGTAACTTCAATATCCACACAACGTTACGAGGTGGAGGTAAATGATGCTGTAAATTACTTCCGTGTCATGATTATCATGCTTGATTGATTGATTGATATGTGGGGTTTAACGTCCCAAAACCACCATATGATTATGAGAGACGCCGTAGTGGAGGGCTCCGGAAACTTCGACCACCTGGGGTTCTTTAACCCAGGTGGTCGCACAAATCTGAGCACACGGGCCTACAACATTTCCGCCTCCATCGAAAATGCAGCCGCCGCAGCCGGGATTTGAACCCGCGGCCTGCGGGTCAGCAGCTGAGTACCTTAGCCACTAGACCACCACGGCAGGGCATATTTATCATGCTTGGATGTGGCGTTTACGTTCATCATCTCTTCACGTCACGTGATACCGAATTTAGCATATGTGGAGCTAGAGAAACGGCCGCGAGCACGCTATGAGCGTGGTATGTTGTCACATTCTTACATGACAGGCGTGTCAGGATTATCATGCTTGCACCGCTCATATGTTTCATCATCCCATGACGTCACGTAACACTCATATTGGTGTATGTGAAGCGAACAAAACGGCCGCGAGCGCCTAATGAAGGGCCCAATATACTCCAATGTAGCGTTGACGCGCGCGTACGCTGGGCACAGCGATGCTACGTTAGCAAAACGCGAGCACTCTATGGTCTGACGCCAGGTGTGACCAGCGTCCGTCGGCGCGGCCCGACGGCGACCGGTGCGAAATGCGACATGCTGCGTTTCGCGCTGATACGTTACCCAGACAATGCTGCGTCTCCCTCTTTTCGTGACGAAGGACGTCGAACGCGCTGAAACACGCATGCGTCAAAGCAACGCAGCGCGTCGCGCGCCTGCGAGTATATGGCAGGACCGGCGCTTTTTTGTAATGTTCGCACCAGTATCATACCTTCGTTATCCATTCACGTCTCGTAATAGCAAATTTCGTATAAGTGAAGCTAGCAAAACGGCCGCTATCGCATAATGAGTGTGGCATGTAGTCGTGTTGTTACACGACACGCATCTTATTATTATTATGTTTGCATCTGTTAAATACATTGGTCATCCATTCGCGTACTGCAATATGAAATTTGGTGTATGTGACGCTAGCGAAACGGCCGCGAGCGCATCATGAGCGTGGCACGTAGTCATGTCGTTACATGACACGCATGTCAGATTTTCATGTTAGAGTCTGTCACTTGTTTTTGACATGCAATCATGCCACACCACACCAGTTTTGCAACACGCCATGTGAAGTAATGGCACTGCAAAAGCTATAGGACCATGAAATGTAAATCATAACAATTAATGACATAGGTGTCATAATTTTATTGGTATGACTAGTCAAATATGTTTTTCGTAAAGTCATGTTATCCCATACCGAGATTGGTATCGATACCATTATTAAAACAGCCAGGCGAGCTGAAAGTCTTAGGCGGCTACATAGATAGATAGATAGATAGATAGATAGATAGATAGATAGATAGATAGATAGATAGATAGATAGATAGATACGCTCAAAGTCGCCGAAGTTCGCTAAGAAATGCTCCGCATTTGAAAATTCTTACTTCTTCGTGTATGAGCAACACACTCCTTTCGTAAACACGGTCCCGACCGCAAGCGAAGTGACCTTCGTGCTCTCACGAATCACGAGACTAATGAGCGCGCGCGCAGGAGAGACCGCGCTCCGAAGAGGCGGCGCTTACCAAAACGCGAGAGGTGACGCCCTTTAGAGTGCACCCAACGCGAGACCATCGCGCCACCTGGGTACTGATAACGAAAACGCGATGAAGTTGCGGGGCTCAGAGGACTGTCTAACTATGTATGGTGCATATACATGGCTTGAAGTTAACAAGTAGCATAAGGTTCGCTCTGTGGCAGAGTGCCACACTGAGAAGCGCGAAGTCCTGTTTAGAAGCCCCGCTGCGGAGCTGTTTCTCTTAGTTTTTTTAAAGCCGATAGTCTTTTTTGGAGGCCTTCGACGTAAGAACTTTGGTTGATCTCTGTACAGTTGTCTGTTTATCTACCGCAACGATACCCAAAACGCACCCAAACGATACCAAAAACGCCCAACCCAATCCGCAGTGTCCGCCATTATTGCTCAAGTTTCAGCACTCACATTGTGTGATTTTCTATTAAAAAGGTAATATTGCGCATATTTGAGGCACCACAACAAGACGTAAACATTTTGTATCTATGTTTTCATACTAGAGAAGGCATACATGTGTAATTTTAGGGACCCTAGCGTTTGTCACGCTGCGCTGACAATGCAGGGCGATGCTCAAAAAGGCAACTGTTTACAACGCTTTTCTAAGACGACACGATGGTGGTACCTTCCGCTCGCTTTGCGTTCTATACCTTGGCGCCTCCGAAGCAGGCACGCCCGCCTTCCTTTATTTTTGAAGATAACTGCCAGTTAGCGCTCATGTCTAGCATGCCTCGATGCGCTAGTTCGCCTTCGCTGCACGGATCGCGACTGTTTAACGCAGTGCCTCCAGAATGCAGATCACCCACTTTCTCACGCAGAACGTGAAATGAACGTTTTGTTCACCCTTTCCAGACGTAAGAGTATCGTCGTTCGACGAGATTTGCAGTGAAACAACCAGATACGGGGTCATAACTTTTTTTGAAACCTGTTAGTATATACTTTACAACTGTGTGCTCAGATTTGGTTGCACGTTAAAGAACCCCAGGTGGTGGAAATTTCCGGAGCCCTCCACTACGGCGTCTCTCATAATAATATGGTGGTTTTGGGACGTTAAACCCCAAATATCAAAGAATCAATACTTTACAACATGATAACCGTAACAGAAATACGTCAGTGGAGCCCCGAAAAAAAAAACTCTTTGGTGTTAAAATCAAAGCATTCAGTGTGAAAAGAGGGGAGTTCAGACAGGTATAGATGGCTAAGAAAGACGTACTCCTTCATTTTCATATAAGCCCCTAGGAATGTGCACGGCGTCACAAAAAAAAGCGCCATAAGGAAACTGAAAGGCCAGTTTCCACAGAGACAGAACACAGAAAAAAAAAGGCTGCACAATAAACAAAGTTGGAAGAGTAACGCTTCCATTCCCTAGCTAATTAGGCACCGTGATCTCGTCTTTTCTCTCCGTACCACCACGGCACTATCGCCATGCTGCCGCACCGACACACATTCCTGTAAGTGAAGTATCAAAGAAAAGAAAGCTCTCGTATGAAAGCCTAGTTTATTGCATTTCACGACTCACTCCAGATTCTCTTCGGGAGAACGTACACTATCTCTTATTGCTCTAGGGCGCAACTACAATTTCAAATGGGGTGAAAGTTTCAATTCTAAAGAAGTTACAAAGCCCCCATGGACACAATTTTCGTACTTAAGGATTCAGTAAGAAAGCCAGGAGCAAAAAAAAAGAAAGACCCACGATTGCATATTTTGTGCTACTATAAAAGCTTAATTTGTTCTCTACACGTGTGACTCGAGCAGAGAAACTCGAAAAAAGAAACTGCCAAAAAGGTACGAGTCCCATGCTGTAGTCAAGGTGTAAGCTGCAAGAGTGGTTTATACAGCCTGTTGTAAACCCCCTTAAAGCGGCTGCTGCATATGCAGTCGTCACCCACTGTGCCTTGAAATTAATGATTTGCCCAAACTACGAAGAAATCGTTATGCCAATATTTCATTTTCTGTCGAAAAATAAGTAAAGCACGCCCCTACATCCACTAGGCGTTGTCTGTACTTTGTTTTGTTGATGTCGCGTTCGAAGAGAATGAGGAAGAATGAGGAATTAAAATAGAGGCCCTTGAACTCACCCACACACACACACACACACACACACACACACACACACACACACACACACACACACACACACACACACACACACACACACACAAACACACACACACACACACATATATATATATATATATATATATATATATATATATATATATATATTCATGTGTCTGTGCGTCCTCCAAACAAACAAAAGTGTAATTTTCAAGAGAAGTAACTAATGATTTCCAGAGAAGCCAGCGCACAACTCGCTGCCTTCTTGGCACAGTCTACCAAGCTGTTTTCTACGGACACTTTGCTCCTTTTTCAGCTCAGCTTAAGTTATGTGCTCCTGCTGCGAAAGTTAAACTGTAAGCTTAAAACAACTAGAGTGGCAACTTGCTTGTTAATTGGGCTGTAAATAATGCAGGTAACATCTGATAAATCAATTTCCGCTCTACTTTTTGGTGCGGCGAAATTCTTCTTTTCTATTAGCATCTGTTGCTATCCCACTGCCACTTGCACCATGTGGAAACTAATGCAATATCGTTGTTTTTAAATACAGGCTATAGAGACAGCATGTGGAAGTTGAGGAAGACGTGAACCGTCTTACATCGCCTTCCACTTTCACGAGAAAAAAGCATGAATAATGTTGCTCTGATAACTACGTCAATGGTTTGCTTCACCACATTTTTAGGGGCGAAGTTTCATATAGCAGCACCCGTTCGTCCCTCGTAGCCGTTGTAGCGTGTAACAAGTATAACATTTTGACCTCTATGGTGGTGCCGGTGAGAGATTTCTTCTATGCGTTGTTGAAGAATAGTGCTCAATTTACATGCCAATGGCTGCTAATGGGGAATGAGAGACAGGAGCATTTGGCTTTTAGTTAACGCGCACGCTGCGATCCCCATTAGCAGCCATTGGTATGTACATTGAGCACTATCTGACAAGAAAGTTTCGCTACGTTATACTCGCTGGGCGTAACCTTCTTGGTTTTAGAAGCGTTAGGCCGCAGCGCCATGAATACAGTGAACTAGTATATACCTTGAACTCGAGGTGGTTAAAGGCGGAAAGTAGACCCGAAGCGCAAGCCGTAAGAAATTGTGCGTGTGCCACCTCTCGTTTAGTCCTTGGAATGTCCGCTGAATGGTGGTGCTTCTATAAGAGGAATATATGATGAAAAGAGGCGAAATGGTGGTACTTGGAGTGTTAAATAGATGGACTAACGGACACACCGACAGATGCATGCATGGATGGACGCATGAACGGACGTAGAGGCGGATGCATGGACGAACGCAGGGACGGACGCGCGAACAGACGCACACACGGACGGGCAAATGGGCGCATGGACGGTCACACAGACGGATGCATGGACGGACGGAAGCAAGAACGAATGCATGAACGAATGCTTCGGCCCACTCTCCATCATTCACTCCGTGGATATGCTGCCTACTTTTTTTCACACCAGTATGCACAAGTTAACCACACTGCTTTCTATTTTAAATATGACAGCAAGCTTTATTTCAAGCAATAAGAAGAATTCTTACACATATACAATGTAACCATAGTGCTTATGGATACCTTGTGACATCATTTGTTGCTCTAGATAAAGTTTAACAATTGACAGTGTCACTGTGTGTCCATATTGCGTGCTATATTTTATAATGTCTTAGGAATGGTGAGATAGGCGTCTGCGAAAATATCATGTAGTCTTACGCATGTCACATTTTCACTTTCATTATCTTCCATAGAAAAGTTGGAGAGAAAGTTATTTTTTGTCAATCCTCTACTACCACTGTATGTCGATCAAGCTGTGTGTATTTGCGGCAGAGGGTATGGATCGCTTCCTAAGGCTGCATCACAAATATATTTTCATTTGGAGACTTCGCTCGGAGATTCACGTGTCGTATATGCTCGGACACATTTGTTTAATGCCTTCGCGTACAATTGTCAAGAACATCATTCAGTTCCGTACTAAACTAAGAGGTCATTTCGGAAACAGGGTTATCGGACTGATAAGTTTGTTGACGCTTGGTTTCGTGCAGCCATAGTAGAAAAATTAAGACGAATGCGAATGATTTTGCTCCTGGGGATAGGTATAGTGCGAGAACAAAACGACGACACAAAGACAAGAAGGACACGAAGGACACTTGTCTCTCTGTCGTCGTTTTGTTCTCGCGCTATAACTATTGTCATGCCATACCAACTAGCCCAAGCTGCCACATTTGCTCTTGGGCTTATTTAAGCTAGAATGTGCCCGGCAAGAAATCATGCTGTACTTCGCGGAAAAGTTCTTTTCATGGCCATTCAGCTCCTTACTTCAGCTGCAAACTTCTGGGATACAAGGGCAAAATGCAGGTGGGATCAGCTTGGCAGGAACCTAGCACCGGATGCACAATTGGAGCAGAGCATGAACAAAACGATACAGCCTTATATATATTAACACATACAAACACAGGTTCATACAAGCTCACAGTAATATAGTATACAGTCTCACAGTAATACAGTCTCACAGTAATATAGGAAAAGTGCTGTAACACGAATCAGAAGACGTGAGGAAAAATGTAAAAAATGTTGCATCCACAACCTAATATACTTAATAAGGACCGGAGGCAAGGTAACCTCAGACAGTTTTGTGTACTTCGAGGACACTGATTTCTTGTCATTTTAGTGGCTGGTGTATGTTTGTTCAGAAGTCTTCGAATGAAGTATTTTAGCATCTGGGTTCAATTGCAGGTTCTAATAAGTGGATTCTGGTGTTTCGCTCTAAACCAAAGAAGGTCCAGGGAACTCCTACCACTGTCGTGGTAAAACAGCTCAGAAATGGTTCAGCTGTTTATGTCTTACCTAGTTCATTTTAAGTTGTGTAGTTTTTCACAACCTTTTTTTTCCCTGGAGCAGAGAACATCATTTCAATGCCACAAACGTAATTACTAGGCCATGTGAAGGAAACGTCCCCTTAAAAACACTGCAGCATACCCACTGCTTTCGTATAACTTTTTTCGTTCATCTTGGTGTTCACTTCCTTGGTAACGTTCTTGCTTCTGACAATTTACTTTATATTTTTCTTCGCTCGTTCAGAAACTAAGAAGTCTTTTTCAACCGCCACCTCACGTACGCTGTTTCACCACGCCCGGCGTGTTCCTGACAGATTTCTGACAGAACCTAGAAGCCTTCTGCCGGTGTGTTATCCGCATGTCTCAACTGAACACACGTAGGCTCTGCAGCGTCACCTTAGTTCTTCGTCCGAGTTCCGTTCATCTTAGTTGATAAGCCGAGAGCTCTTTTGGGAGAGCTACTAGAGAACTGGTAAAAAAGTTGAATGGACTCTCGGAAAGTTTGTTTCACTGGGTTGGCTCAGGAATGTTGTTTACTCTTGCTTGCACTGGTGTGCTACGCACGAAATCTCTCCAAGCACTGGTAACACCCCCTTTTGAAGCAACAAATATAGGAAAGATCAGGTCAAGCCGTTTGTACATGCCACGTTCTATTCATTATGATGGAACGCAGTGTCACGTGATGGCTGGTCGCCAAGTTTGTGTAGCGTCAACGAACAAGCCTAATTTTCTTTCATTTCTTTGTAGTTCTACTGAGTGCTGAAGCTCACCCGTGCAAGTGTCAGAAATATTTACAAATATGAGTTCTCGAAGCACGTGTTGCGGAAATTATATTTCAATAGGTAAATATTTGGGTGAATTATTCATCATAATATTAGCGGGGCCTCTAGTATGAAGTCCGGTCGAGCGCCTTTCAACTGCGCACGCTTAGGGCTGATCATCGAGGCTACGTGTATATTTATTGACTGATTGATTTATGGGGTTTAACTTCCCAAAACCACAATATGATTATGAGAGACGCCGTAGTGGAGGGCTCCGGAAATTTTGACCACCTGGGGTTCTTTACCGTGCACCCAAATCTGAGCACACGGGCCTACAACATTTCCGCCTCCATCGGAAATGCAGCCGCCGCAGCCGGGATTCGAACCCGCGTTCGGCGGGTCAGCAGCCGAGTACCTTAGCCACTAGACCACCGCGGCGGGGCTACGTGTATATTTATGCGTTTCGTAACATACAGCGTTGGGATTCTGCGGCTGTGAAACCATCTATCTAGATAACTTTATGGCGTTTTAACAGTGAATTTGCGTTATCATGACGTTAGGCCACGTAGACTAAAAAAATGTAAAGGCGTCATTAGAGACTGTTGGCTATTTTGTTTCTTGCATTCTTATTGTGCCATTTTGACATGTGAGCTTGAATTAGAGGATCAAAACAGCTTTATAGTGTTTCTATAATACATATAAAGCCTATCTCAGTCGTTGGTGTCTAAATTTCTATTAGCGCCTATAAGTGCCTCTTTTCACAATCGGTGCATATATAAATTCCATTTACAGTCAGCTTTCGCTTTAAAGTACCCCTGTAGTCTAGTATTTATATTACCCGAAAAATTGAGCTTTCGCACACTGTTGGGTGCAACCTATACTACATCTCTTAAGAGTTACATTTAGCGCTGTCAAGCCTACGAGGCCTTTTAGCGAATAGGAAGGTCGATTAGTCTCTGCGCATGTGGTCATCCGCGTCACGTCATCTGCTCGGCATCTCTGCGGTTTCTGCTCGCATGCTTAGGAAGCAGGAGCTGCTTCTTTACAGCAGCAGGACCATGAAGAGCTAATTCAAAACCATGAAGTGTCATAAGGGGAAAGTGAAGTGTAGATAAAAAAAACAATATCCACTCTGTTTATGTTTTATTTCTCAGTTACTTTTTAAATGGCAGTTCGCTGTGTCCAATGACAAATTTTACTTAGACAGTGGAAATTGTTTCGTGCCCAATGAACTGCTTTGCATCACTAGAGTTTTTTAATTGGTTCATTACAAGCTGCGAAATCATGATGAGAGAAATTGAGCTTGAAACCTTCGCCACTCACTCGATGTGGACTTCACAAACATTATTACTTCCCTGCCTTCTTTGGTATCGAAGCAACTCGGAGCTCGATGATCACACGACGCGGACGCATCAGCACGCATTATGCACGTATGGTACTTCGCATGACATGCCCATGCCAGGTTGTACACAGAAGCGGTGTTCTGTCGTTTTGACGTGCTCTGTATTGCACTGCCTTTTTCTGTGGGATGGATTCCTCTACGCGTGCACGTTTGGAGAGGCTGGCATGAATCACGTATTCTGATCACGATGCACAGCATCGCAACGTTGCAACTGCTCTAGCAGACAATGTACCTAAAACACATCAAGAGTTGTGAATGCTGGGACCAGCACGATGCGAGAAAGGCGAGAACACCAACGCAAACAAAACGGAGGTAGTTCTGACACGCATCTCGCTCGATAAAAAGTTTAAAAAAAGTAACACGCATTGATTCCGCCTGTGTGTTTTATATTTCTGTCAACCTATATACTTCTACTCAGGCAACACATTGCACAAATCACACACGTTCAGAGTTCTCACAGTTTCACGTATTACTCTGACGTGCGCAGGGCCATTTCATCACCTTCGCCATGTTGGTGCGCACGCAAGTGAGGTGAAGGTCAAGCGGTGTTCAGTTTGTTATTTCGCCTCTCTAAGGCACGCGTAGCACGGCAAATCTTAAGATTAAGAGCACCCAGTGCATGCATTTATCTTCGCTTCACAAAATTTTCAAACCTGCGTAAGGGCACTTTAAGGTATTCACAGAGACAAAAAAATGAGCCTGTGTGGTTGGATCAAGTTATTACGAGGCAAAAAGATTCTTCTGGCCTATTGCACTCTGCCTATTTCACCTGCGTAGCCCTTCTCAGTCACGCAAGAAATAGAACGACCCTGACGAATGTTTAATCGACGGAGGGCACTAAACTCACCATGCTGGTCTAGAAATTCAAATAGCATATTCAGTTTCAGTTTTATTGAACTTTTTTACAAAAATCAGCAAGAAAACAAAAATATGGAAGCAAAAAGCTGCGATGTTAGCAGCTTGACGAGGCTCCTGCTCCTTGTATTTGGCATCAGAGAAGCCGCAAAGCACAAATCATTATCAGCAAGATAACGCTATGAGCGCGTGGCGGCTAGAGTGCCTCGATTTTCACGCGCACGCATCGAGGCACTCTAGCGGCGGCTCTCATCTCTCACGTGTACTTTCGCCCACGGAGAGTAAAAAAAAAGCAGATGACCTCTTGCCCAACCTTATCCCCTGGTGGGGAGGATCAAACGTCTTGGCTGGCATTGGGCTTTAGTTGGAACGGTTCTGTTGTAGTTACGGGACGCATGAAGGTCATTGCAATTGTTCCACAGAGTTCGTTTGCGAAAGGGGCGTGCTTTTTAGAAACAGTGAAGTCACAACTGAGACGCTTATTCGCGTAATCTGCACCTGTGAGATGTTTTGTGCGTCATTTTTACGTGAGAAACGCGGAGCGCGTTTCGATCTGCTTACCAATCTGCGTGTGAACTTCCACTTTGTTGCCATCGCATTCATTTCTTCGACGTTGCGGCAAAGCTGTGACTTTTGTTATTTTCCTGTCGTAGACACAGATCCACGGAAAGACCGTACTGTGCGAACCCTGCTGAAAAAAAAAAACGATGCATTTTTGTTGCCTTCTTGTTGTAGGCACAGATTCCACACATATTTTTTAAAAAATCTGAATTTTATCTAGGTTTATCGCGCCTATATTTACAATTTTGAGAGCCAAAAAAGTGGTTTGCGCAGCCATTTTTGGCGCCTAAAGCCTGGTTTTCAATGCATATAAATCTGGCCTCCAGTCATCCTGATTGATCCCTTCCTTGTAGTGCATTGCCCGGCTGGCTCACGCCCCCTTGGTGCTTCGCCTAACGGTCTTATGACCTTGCATATTAGGACGTGCTAAGTGATACAATGTCATTAGGATCTTGCAAATGAAATGCTCGTTGATTACACAGCGCAGAATAGGAACTTGCCAACTAAGGTGACGCGAGTTAACGCCCTGGTAACTAAGAAGCTTGCTAACTCAGTAAGTCAGACGTAAATTCCCGTGTCAAGTTTGCGCCATTAGTCTGTCTTAAGCCATGTCGTCGCACGCCTAAACCGGCACAATTTCTCGTGTGCAAAGAAGCATCTTCTTGGCATCTAATGCATTAAATGCTTGGCAATCACACCGTCACCAGAAACGTCAGGAGTTAAACTGGTGCCTTATCAGAGTCAGCAAGCTTGAAGCTGATCTAGCGTGCCAAGGAGTCTTATTCATATTCTGCTATGGCAAGTTTCGGGCCAGCCCACCACGCTGGTTCTTACCGAGGTTGAATACTTATGCTAATACGCCGGCACTATGATTTGTGATCTAGTGGCACACGTTTAGGAGCTGGTTGGCGCAATGTTTCGGAAACGGGGTTTTTGAATAATTGCACCAACTGCAAATGTACCATGTTAGTTTTTGTTTCACCTCAAGCAGTCTTGTGCCAACTGATAACACGACATGGTATCAATTCATTTCTTGCTAGGAGAGGGTTTCTCCATCTTTCTTCTTCGTGAGAACATCGTATGGAACAAAATTGTGTTGAAAGTGCTCAAACTCAGATAAAATCAGCCTATTTAGGCCACTCTCACCCAATACACAAAACGGCATCTCAAATTCATACAGCTCCTTGCCAGACGTAGTATAGAGACCGGTATGGTAGCTTGCTTGACACTGAAAACATGATTTCCAACTTCTTAATCATTCGTCCTTTCTAAATATGTCGCGATACCGAGGCCAGTCAAGCAAGAGCAGTGCATTTCAAATATTCACTAGGCAGCCGTTTTGTTTATTACGAGATAAAGCATCTGAAAGTCCCCCCAAAACGCCGCAGTCATGTGGAGCGCACAATCTCTAGTAAGCTTCCGACGGCTTACATTATTGCGGTGTGCGGTGATGCATGAGGAAGCTGTTATTTTGTTTGCTAAGCCACGTTCTGCGCACTCGCTTTAATATTTCCAAAAAGGTCAGCGAACTCCTGTAGTAGTATTACTATCCCACCGATTTTAAAGCGGACTTTATTCTTTACGCAGTTTATACCGAGTCAGTACTTCAGCAACATCTCACGCACAGAAATACCTTATGGCAATTTTTTATATTTATTTACTTCAAAGGTGATCCAGTCTTCTCAAAAAAGTTAGGGAGGCCTTCATTTCAAAGTTTTTTTTTTATTTTTGTAAGAATATTGTTGGTACGAAAGAAGGGATGTATGCAACTAAAAAAAATGAGCCAGTGACTGTCCTTCAATCAAACGCGATGATTCAAAACAGTTATCGGGAGGGATGCATGTAAAGACTAAAGTTGGAGGTAGGAAGCAGGGTAATTAAAATAATGAAAGAACAAGGTAACGGGTAACCTTTCAATTACAACGTTTATTAGGAACAAGAAGCATGAGCCCTTCTACTGAATCCTATGCTTAAACCAAGTTTCGCATTTTTGTGAAGTTCTCGTTCATCAGGGCACTTGACAGGTCTCGTCCCTCATCTTAGAGCAAACTTGGCAACGTTAAACAAATAAATGTAATAGTTAACAGCCACTGAAGCCATTTGAGGCATTTACGATTACTACATAAATGAATGTGTTAGCAAACATCACAAAATATTACTGAATGCTAAGAAATATTCAGCATTAGTCAGCAAACAAGTCACACGACTTGTAATAATGCAGCATCAGTAGCTCCGGTTAGTGATTGCTTATATAATCTAGTGCATGCAGTAGCTAAAGTAAGGGCACTGTACTACCTTTTACCAGTTATTACAGCTGGCGAGCGCTTGTTTCGTTGACACACACTTTACCAATAAAAATTTGGGATTTCGTCATCTAACTGACCGCCGGTCAGTAAGATAAACTGAGTGAAATTCGTATGAGGTTATTCGGCAACGAGCGCACGTGGGTTATGACATGCTCAGGGACAATTGTAAATGGTGCCCTTTAGCCGAATCGGCAACAGAGTATCACTGAATAAATGATTTATTGCAGAGTATACTTGTTCAGAAATTGATATTGCTTTCATTCGTCTTCCCTCTAATATTGCTGTCAGACGAAGTGCGATTCGAGAGTTAACGACCAAACTCTGTGACATTGTGCTGCCAGTAGAACCACTCACACAAGAGGCACACGAAAACGACTGCACGTGTAGTCGTTTCGGATCTTTAACTATAAGAGTGCTCCGCAGTGCGAGCTTGCCTTCTAATCTTCTTTATACGCTTGTTGGGCTAAAACACAAAGACAATAAAATCGCCAACAATCAACATCGCGAAACCACATGATTTGATATTGCCATCCAATCACGAAACCGTGTTTGTTCTCTAAAATCTTTAGCGCAATGACATTGGTTTGATTGAGAAAAAGCAAGTACGAGCTGACCAAGCCCCGTCTTACGTCCCATTTACCTATTTTCTTTCCATAGCTTGGGTGGCTATTTAGAGATCAATGCAGTGAACCCAAACTCTTAAAGTAGGTCAAAACTTTGGTATGCCGAAGTAATCCTAAACTGGCACAACAATGTCTACTTTTATGCTTAAGAAACTTTGCTGGGACGACGTAGGTGTCGACATATGTATTAACAAATTTATGGGAGTACAAACTGAGGCACAAAGAAGGCATCACAAATATCACACAGCACGATTAAAAAAAGAGGAACTCCGTTAAGAGGAGCACACCTAGTGCATATTGTTCCCAGTGCACTCGAAACAATAAGTACCCGTTTTGTTGCGCATGATGTCGTTATTTTTTAACGCTATAGCGTTAGAGAGCTTGTGTCGCAGAAATGCTCCCGTTGGCGTCAGCGCCATTGGTTGTGAGCAAAAAATTGTCCGTGAGCGAAAAATCGAAAAAAAGGAAATAAAATAAAGAATAAAAATTTCTGTCTCTTTGAGAGATCAAACCCGGGCATTCGCGTGGCATGCAGGTGTCCTACCACAAAGCCACGATGTTACTTGCAGCTGTTCGGAAAAGAAAGAAAACACTACATAAATGTCATGTAGTCGACGACGAAAACGAACGCATTCAACGGTTGTATGCGCATTTGAGAGCCCATCAAACTACATCAAAAAGGCCGGAATAGTGCAGCCATCGCCCCTAAAGACACTCAGGAACTTTCCAACAGCTCTAAAAATGGACAACTATGTCCATATAACGGAAAAAATCATGCCTTCCGAGACTCATTGATCAAGCAAACAGCAAACGCCAAGTTATGTGCTTCCGTCTCTGAAGCATTGTGAGACTTTTCATGGCCTCCGAGATGGCGAGCGCGCGGCGTGTATAGCATTCGCGTTCACTCGCGTTCAACTCTTAAAGGCAAAGCTTTAGGGTTGCGCAATTTTTTTAGCATGCATCATGATAGCTGGGCACCCTCTATAAGTCTATCAACCGTAATCTGGCTTTAGGCTCCTGCTGTAGCCACCGCCTTCTCTTTTATGCATCATTTCATTTTGTAGAGCCTTATTCTTTTCTTAGTTTTTGCAGTGCATCCTATGCGCAGCCTATACATTAATGCATTTGTGAAGCAACTTTCAAGACAAGGATTCAGAGGCTTGCTCCTTTCAAGTCAAGCAAGAGATAGATAATAAATGGAGGGACATGCAGGGCGCTTAACCAGATATTGGAACATCCGGTTTGCTACCCTGCCCTAAGGGAAGAGAGAACGAGGAATAAAGATGGGAAAGAATTCGAAAAGCGAAATAGACGCGCGATAGAGAAAAGAAAAAGAAGTGAGCTGGGGTGCTATAGCCTATTCAATAGGCCACTACTACGCAAAACGTTTAATAATGCCTTCACTGATTTTCTGTGCGAAGACAGATTATGTCACTTTTCAAGCACTGACTGATCAGACAAGCGCCTCTCGTCAAAACAAGCTAGCGCAGCAGCTAGCTGCCGTCTTTGCACGCTGTAACGATGGCAGTGACAGAGAACGTGCGCTATCGTTTCATCGCTGCCACAATGGTCGAAAGCAGCACTGTCAAGTCAAGCAAGACATGTAATCTGCTACTCTAACCCACTACACGCATGCCAGAACTGTGCAAGATATTTCAAGTTCCGTAAAACGTTGTGGAACATTTAGGCTTGTATTCACACCCCAATTTTACTCTAATCTCTCAACTTTAGATTATCACTGTTTTACTATTAACATACCTTAAGTGCATCAAAACGGAAACCGAGTTTAGCTTGTAAGTGTTGCCTTCACACTTGTTTATGGTAAGGGAACATACACGGTCATAAAAGCGAGCCATATTGTATGACAGCACACATAAGCCGTAGAGTAGTGCAAATAGGAACTACTTTTTGTTTACGGTAGGTACTCCAAAACTTTACGTCCCTCCGACATCTAGCGAACAACCTACTGGCTTACGGGTTGTGGATATTATTACCAAGGAAGTAACAAAGTTTTTGTTAAGAAACATGCGCTAAAGCTGCATGTGTAGCGTAGCGAACTTCCGGTAGTGTTTCTTCGTGTGCGCAAAGCAATTTACATTCATATCATTTAAGGCACCGACTTCGCTCCGAGACATCAATAATGCTGTAGACATGCGAGCGTACCAAACCTTGAAATAAACTGTTCAATTTCAGTGCATTATAACTAAATGCACTACCTTATAATCTGCTGTACATTTGGGGCCTATACACACTTGCGCACCTGGAAAGATATGTATAGCGTCTCTGTCATAAGGTGCAACGTCGGGTCTTTTAGAGTGACTAATAATTACTGGCCAAAAGTGCGACGCTATTTCCCGCCGCTGCTACGCCTTTCCTCGTTTTCGCACATATTTTGCACGATAGTTTAGCCAACTCATGATATGGCTCAAGTTAAGTGGCGTTTATCGTTAACGCTACCACCCAAGTTACCTGTCAGAATCCTTTCTCAATGGAGATGGAGATTTTCTAGTGGTAAAAGCTCTCCTAATTGCGGGTAAATATGCTGAACAAGAATTACATAGAGCCTATATTTGCGAATTTTTTGTAGCTAGTTATCTTTTAGCTTCATCAAGCACCAGACGGCCAAGTATGGCTAAATGTTGTAAAGCGACTGTTTAGGCGCGTTGGTACTTCCCATTCAACAGGAGGAAACCAATAGAATCATGTATATCATTAACATCTAGAAAACGTTCGTATTACCAGTTAGAAAAACTACTTAAGTTTGAAGTGAGACTTTTGAGCGTGTGCATGTATAAAGTATTCCTAACAATCGCTATGAAAAATTGTCGCAGCATTACAATCTCACTTCGAGTGAGGCATCTGATTACGCGTCAAAGCTAACGAGCCATTTAAGGGACTTGTAAGTCCGGCTCCTCTAAAAGAGAAGTCGCACGATGCTGTGGTGGTCATCAGAACTATGCAACCTTGCACGCTGCAGGCTCTACAAACAAATTAGTTGCAAACAATGCAATTGCAAGGGGTACCACACAAGACCCGCAAGCCCAGCCTCAATTTGTTTTCGCGATGGCGTCAGAGCCCAAAATGATACTTCACCACACCTGTGGACCTAGCCTTCTCTTCAGGATAAAATGGTGCCCTCTCCCCACCACCGCGATAAACACTTCGCCTAGGTCCCTGGTTGCAAAGCGAGCCAAGGATCAACGCATAATCAGTGCGCGTCATCACTGAGAGCTAAATTGCGTTGAAGATTTGAAACGAAGGAACTGGCTTTGTCGTTGATTATAGCTGCATGGCAATTAGACCAGTGAGGAGTCCACTCAGAGTCTCTTCTCTGAAGAGCACTTTGATCGGTCTTGCGCCGGCCATCGTCAACAGTGGAGAGTAATTTAAGAGCCACTTTTCTTCGGGTTAGCCACCCAAATGATCCTAGTGCTAGATTTGGCAGCTCTGACTGAACCTTCGCACCTTTTTGCTTAGGGCACTCATTTGTAGTATGTGAACGTGATTCACTGTTCTGTACACCACATAATTCTGTACGCCAGATTTCACCCTATGAATTCGCGAAGCCAGTATTTACCTTCCGAATAATTTCAGTGACAATAGCACTGCTGCAAAACGTGATACGTGGGAGGCTTAATAAAAGAAATGAGTAGGCGCCACATGGGTAAAAATACTTTCGAAGGGCAGTGCAACTTTTTATTAGAAATAATCGTTGCCTTATAGTGAAACCTGAGCATTTCTTCTATAATAACAAAATTGTGGAATGTTGACGTGTTGTTTTTCAACATTTAGTGTTTCATGTCAGGTCCACCATGGCTCTGCTGACGAACTTTCGTCACGGATATGCCGTTATAAAATGTGTATTATTAGATTGCAAAGAGGAGACGTGTATGACAAGTTCCGTAGCGCGATGTCGAACTAGAAACCTCGCAATCTGCAGCGCACGCTGCTAACCACCAGGCAATGAAACGTACATTGTTAACGGCAAGCCACCTATACACAGGCTATATCATTTGGCGGTCCTCATAACACCAACAATTTCAGCTGGTTCTCGTCATCAGTGGGGACATGGCGTCAAGGGTGCACGTTGGGCTCGCTCTAAAGATGGTCGCCCTTTGCGTTTCGGAGAGCGCCGCCTCCACGGTGCGTGGTCTCTCCGGCACGCGCGCTTATCAGACTCGGGAATCGGGCGAGCATGAAGGTCACTTCACTTGCTTTCACAGCCGCGTTTCCGAAAGCAGCACGCTGCTCCCACACGAAGCTGAAATGATAGTGATAGTTGTCTGCGCTTATTCTTTTTGCTTCTTTCTGTGTCTTTCTGGTATTATTGTGCGTTTTAAGTGTGCAGTTGTGACAGTTATTGTTCCACGCTCGTGCTGTGTATGCTCATTTAGTGCGTGCTGTGTGCTTGACGTGCACGATGCAAGTTTCGAACAACTTCCTGTTGGTTGCGTTACTTAGCATTTTGTTGGTGTGGCATGCATTCCTACACCATTTTCGCGAAACAATGCAAAAGAAACGCTCAATACTTCTACAAATACACGTTAAACTTCCAAGCAGGTGCTGCACAGAGCAGTCACGTAATCTCAGTTACATTAATAAAATTCACACGGAGTAGAATTATTTCGCCATATCGCTACACAGGAATATATCGCCCAGCCACATGAGCATACTTACATTACAAAAATCCAACGTACATGCTTAAATTCGGACTTTAAACAGTGTAATTTTAACAATGGTCAGGCCAAACTAGTAAGTGCCTTTTTTAAAAAAATGAACCTTACTTTTCGTGAGCTTGACGAAAATACTGCGCATAAAACAATAAATCATGTATAGTCTCATTCGAAGGTATTGGGCTAAGATCGCTCCAATACGAATAATGTGGAGTCCAATTATTTGGTGCAAACATTGTCAATATGAATTGTTAGTTATACATGTTGGCGTAGTTTTAGTTTATTGATGGAAAAGTCAGTAGCTGTGCCTTTTACTCCTCGGAAGTGCATTCATCGTAGGGTGTAAATTTTTTAGTCGACTACATCTCGACTAAAAATCGTTTACAATCGCGATATTGCTCATCGTCTCATAATGAGAACTATGACGAATGTTATTTATCACATTCATACGATATGGCCAGGTGTACAAAACAGAACAGTTGGTGCCAGTCATCCCTCATATTCGGCAAACACAGATAGAAACTAGTGCGCACTGTTTAGATTCCAACGCTAATGACAATTTCGCGCCTCACGCTTCAATGACTGCTCACAACGTAGGCATCAATCATTTTATTATCTCTGGTAATTAATCAGCAACAAAAAGTGGCAGCCACGGTAAATTTCAAAGTGCTAGTTGGGCGACTATAAACTTTCATACTTGACCAAATGGCAACGCTAATTCGGGTGTATTGTAACCAACAGGAGTTTTAGTTTTCATGTTCACTTCAGCCGTCATGCCTCGTTGCAAGCTCTGGGTCCTAGTTTCTCTAAAGTCTCCCGAATTGAAATGGTAGTCTTTGTAGTTTGAACTGTTTGATTTTTAAATTTTGAGATGTTCGCAATTTTGGAATTATTCACCTTCCCTTAACGGGGACAACCTTATAGTCTCCCACTAGTGGAATAGTTTCGCTCGTAAGTGCACTGTTACTATAAAAATATGCTACATCTCAACGTTGATGATTGCTTCGTAAGTTGACCTTCACAAATTTTCACACGGATTCAATGACTGTCTGTGTAAGCATTTATATAATAAGACATCTCGGCTCTTTTTTGAAGCTACGCAAAACTCTCAAGCATGGAGAATGTCTGGCCCCTTTCTTTGTAGTCTTCGTGAGCATAAATATCAAAATCTCTCAAACAATAATATTTTGGTGTCATTGGTCAAAACAAATTTTCGTAATTTAAATCAAGGATAATTTCCTTTTTTATAGTTTTATGTATCTCATTCACGCATGCTCCTTTTTATGTTTTGTTTTAATAGTTCTGATCGAAATGCTTGAGTATGCGTCATATGAAGTACGATGGGGCGTTAACATGCTACGTTGTTTAGAGTCTGTTGATTGACTGGAATAGAGCTACGCTGCACTTTCCCAACTAAACGCTAACATTTTTAGCAGCTCACACAAGCGAGTTCAGCGTCCTCGTACACCACAAGTATTCACTCACTTCCGCTACATTGCATTGCATACTATGAACGGGTAACTACAAAATAGCGTCGACGAGGAAAGAAGTGCACCTAAGCATACAAGTGTGGGAGTGTTACGCAGATGAAGCTTGACTGAACACACTAAAGTGAGACAAAGTGGAAGAGAGAGCAAGCGTGACAAAGAAGTCTGGCAAGGCTGAGTAATGTTACTCGAGCACCATTCGCGCCTTAATAGAGGCTCTTTTTTCGACCATTAAAACGAAGAATATCATGGCAATGTTGCGCTTCCAGACTGAAAACAAGGAGATCAAAAGGCAAGAACTACACAGCCCCGTGACTGAAACTTAAAACAGACGTGTAGTGCTGTCGCCATGGCGGTTTCCGTAAATGTCCATTCTTTTTTTTGTTACTAAATGTATGTAAGGAGAGGTTGGTGCCAATGCGCTGTCCATTCTTGTTCTAAGACTACACAAGCCGTGTCCACCCAATTGGCCGTAGACAATAAGCCCGTTCTTGCAGAAAGTGTGCCTACTTTAGCTCTGCTCTTGTTACTGCGCTGTCGTGCAACAAAGTTACCATGCCCATTTGTGCTCCCGCTATATCTCATTGTGGGCCTGTGATTTTGTATGCTCTACAGGCTCCACGCGTTCAGCGCAGTGAATAACAACCAAGCGTGCCTCTCTCAGTGCTGAACAAACAAGCGATTTCAGGACTAGGTAGCAGGATCTGTTTCAAAACTTTGAACAATAAACTGAGACAAGTGAAAGAGAATGCCGAAGGAAAAGGACAATATAATTTTTGAACCAGAGCAATGAATACGACCAAGTTCATCAAATAGCAATAACAACTACACCTATAACACAGGTCATCCATTCATTTTCAAAATTTACGTGAGTTGTAGTCTTATCATAGAGGCGTTACATTGGCTTGACGTCAATTGTGGCTTCAGTGTTAACTCCGCTTCTGCAGCAGTCTGGTGTACATTATGTTTGTATTTCTTGGATTTAGAAAGCGGTGTCCAAGCGTAGTACGACCCCCAAAAAATATGCCAAAGAACGTTACTCATGAAACCCAAATAATCGCACCATAAAGAATGCATACTTTTTCCTATTATACCGAACATGAGTGCTGACGCGTGTCGGACCATTAGTTGTGAAATATTTAATGAAAAGGACAGTGAAATGACTAGCGCGTGGAGCGTGGGGTGCTTGTCACGGACTTGAATTTTAGAACGGCCAGGAATGCAAGCGTCGCAGGAGTGCTGTGGGAAATAATGTAGCCCCATTTTCCATCGTACCAATAAGGAGGCTTCCTGTCTTCTACATCTTATGGTACCAAGAAAGGCGTGTATTTTCAATCCAAGTGATCCAGTGACGAAAACTACTTTCACATAAACAAAAATGAATCAGATTAACGGCAAATGAGCAACCCAACGAGCTTTGTATACGAGTCTCCATAACGGGGCAAGCCAACTCATTGAATCGAGCCAGTTTAGCACTCCGGTGCTCTGAGTTCTGCACGATATTCTGAAAAACTGCAACGATCGACTACGCATGCTCAACCAGCAACTGGACGGACTTCTCACGGAGGAGCAAGCAGTCGAGGACTACCAACGGTCTCTGATTATGAAGACAACCCAGCAGCAATGTTGTCCTTTTTCTCTTATTACATCGATGAACTTCAGCCGGAAACGACAATGAATTGAAACCTGCCGACACCTAATGACGGTGCAACCCCTGGTATGACTTCGGGATATAGTTCCGTTGGTGATGCTTCAAGGCCGCTTGCCGGTGCTTCAAGACTGCTGAGCTTGACTTCGCTTGCTTCAACCGAGCAGTGCTTTGGCAGCGAAAAGTATGAGCCCTTGCAGTGTGAGCACTTGGATACTGCTGCGGCGGTGTGAACTGCTGCATTCTAGAGCCGGCACTGTTGTGCCTGTATGCGGTCAGCCACAATACTTGGCAGCAGCCGCAGATGCAGAACTTTCACCTGTCAACTTGCTTATAGCACGACAAGGAGCCAGCATCCAATTTATTACATTATCATCAAGGTAAAGGTGTGAGTATCATGAATTGTTTGGGCTATACATACTGTGTGGCGCAATCGACTGATGTGTGGACTCATATCCAAGCGCTCGTCACTGACAAAGGTTTGCTTCTACACAGCTTTTTTTTTATTATGGCAAACGCAGTAGAGTTTCATTGGTTGATAGTGTTCTCTCTCGAAATCTTGCTGAGTTTTTTCCACTGTCGATGTGATTGTTTACCGCGCTCCACGTTCGTCCTTTCGTTGTGTGCAAGGCATTAAATTGTTTGCTAGATTTTGCCAATGAAAGGCCACATCTCTGAAATGAAATTGAAGGATGTGCTATAAAGTATTAGGAAAATTTCCTTTACACATCTGCCAATATCTTGACGAGACGAGCCTAGTGAAGACCAAGCATTGGACATAACGTTGATTTATCAGGGCAATAACAAAAGAACGAATTCATTTTTGAAAATTAGGTGTTAACCTTGAGCTAATCTTTTTTCATCAAATGCTGTGTAATGTACCATTCCTCGGAGTAAGTCAGGCCACAGGGTTTTTGAACGCACTTCAAACTCAGATGAACTGGAGGCATGAGTGCATGCGAAAGATTTAACTGCCACCTAGATTTCAAAAGCGCGTGTTTTATAGTACAAACTTCTCCTTCCATTACCTTGTCTACGTATAGCAAGAAGGTGTGCATTTCTAACACAAAACGTTGCCTTCCTTGTCTGTCACCATGTCCGGCATTCAGTGCGTCCGGCTGCGAGAAATTTTCTTCATACTTTATATCCTATTGGAATTTATGCACAAACTTCGCCTCCTCCGCTATATCCTCTTCTTTGCCGAGGTTGCGTTTCCTTGAATCTTGACGCTGAAAAATGACACAGATTAATTTCGGTATTCAGCCATCTAAGAAGTGACAAATGTAGCCACGCCTAAGGCTGGCGTAAGCTAGCACAAGCAGACAGCGCAAGGACCGCAACTGACGGAGGCCCCTTCTCGTTATGCCGCTATATATGGGATGTCAAAGTTGAACAGCGTAGGAAAGAGAGATGCCGGAGCTGATTTATGAGTGGTCGTCGCGCTGGCTTTGTGAAGTCGCATCCACATTGTGCTAGATACGTTGTCGTTGAAGGGCTTGCTACACCGGACGCCCTCCTAGTCACTTTGCTGAGGAGTAAGACCTCTTCTGGTTAGAGCTTGACTGACGCTGCAGCAAACGTACGCACCGAATCTATGACCACTACAGCTAGAAGGCTTCGTACGTTAGCATCACTCGAGACAGGCACGAGACCACTGCGTAGGTGGCGCATGTAGGATTCCTATTTGGCTGACAGGTCTAGCAAGTCTGCTAAAAATACACGCTTGTGTTGTTGTCACTGACACATACATGAGAAACCACCATGGTGTGTATGAATAACTGGTACCGTCAAAAGCAAGCTATGGGTAACATTGCAAAAAATAAAGTGAAAAATGTAGAAGAACTTATGTAGAGGCTAATTTAAACTCCGCTCCACAAAGCGGAAGCTTAACTTCAAAATTTCTCTCGTGCTATGTTGCGACAATCAATCCGGTATCCCTGCAAAATTATTAATTCTGCCTCATTTGTATATTGTTTAAAGGTACTTCTTTTAATAAAAAAAGATTTATCAAGAATTTATGCTGTAACTTGAAACATCTGGTAGTGCTTTGTCAATGAAAGGTTACTAATTCAACATAAAAAAAACTAAATTGCGTGTGTGTCTGCGGCATCACTTTCCATGCCAAGAACTATGAGCATAACTATGCACTTTAAGTACGGCCAATATTTTAAAAGGGCGCTCTTTATCCACGTAAAGGAAATATGAATGCGAATAGAAACGAGTTGATATAATCGAAGAACTAAAAATAATTGAACCATTCCAGAGCTTGGTTTTGAAACTCAAGGCATACAATATTCGGACGCATCAGAGCTACAACGATTCAGGCTTACAACGTTCCAAGAAGCGCTTCGCATCACGATGATTGTTTAAATTAAGACTGCATTTTACATCACCTTTGACCGAACTTAGGCTGCAATATGAATTTGTCACATTCTCTCATTCTTTAAGCAGATGAATTCTATCTGCTTTAAGTTTGAGCAATGAAGATCTTTCGAGTTTCAAACCTTGTTGACACCATGCTCAAATCTACTTTGAAGAAATCGGCCCTTTTTTCCCGCGTATGTATTGCACTAGTCGTGATACATTATACACGTGACACTTGGCAACCTCTGACGTCAATACAAAGTAGTCATAAGCAGAAGTTCATCAAGGGCCTGGTGGGGCAACTTAGTTATATACATCAGAGTTGCACTAAAGTAGAAACTTCTCAATGAAAAACCTTTCGGCTTCCTTTTTGTACCTACCAGTTCATTCGACCTGCACTGTATAATACACATCAGATGATATTCGACATTCGACGTATCTAATTAAGTTGTCGAAGGCACACTAATGACCAGTGCGCTTCGCACTCCCAACGCCATGAGTGCGGAACAGGAGGGAAGAGAAATGCATTTGGCTTTCTGAACCTCTTAAACCCGGTACGTCGACCTGAATTGCGAAACCCATTAAGATACGAGTTGATGAAAGTCCTACCTTTAATCCTACCTTATGCTCAGCAGTTCGTTAGGAGGCGTTGACAGGCTGAAAAATTAATTTATATGTCGTGGTTACTGGATAAAGGTCGAGTGAATCTGACAACTCTGAAGCTTGACAAAAAAGTAGATATTACGATGGTTATAAGAATGAATTTTCGATACAAAAATGAATGCAGTTGATAGAACTAGCGGGACATGTATAACTACCTTTGGCTAAAAACGTTATGGTATCTGAATTCTGTATTCTCGTTGCGTCATCTCGAAGCACTTTGAGAAGAAAGCGGATTGATCATTAGCATGTTTTTCCTGTCAGAGGGAAGATAATCGGAGTAAAAAAGCTACATGTTGTGGCCGTGGTAGCATACAGAGTCGAATGGACGGATGCAATTTGCGTTGCATTGAAGCCTATTGCGTATCACCCAGAAGTGAAGTCATCATATTAGGTGTCATAGCGGACAGAAACTTCGCTTGTAGCAGCCAAATTGTCATTTTAAAACAAAAAGTGCTTTTAGTAGCAAATTTGTCGGTACTAAAACTGAAAGACACAGATATGTAGAAACACACAGAGTCTATCAAGAAAGCAGGTTGGCTTCAGCTTCTACGCCCAGGAGGGTTAGCCTGTACTGCAGAAAAGGAAGAAAACAGCCAGAAAGCATGGTGGTAGATACAGAAATCCAGGCCTGTTTGTAGCACCCACGCAACATGGTAGCTTCATTCAGATTATTGTGCGGCCCAGTAAACTTTACATGAATTTACAACTGTCTTGCAGCACTGCCCAATAGCATCGAGTAGGACACTGCGATCGCACTACAACTTTCCGTTCATGTGTACACTGTGGTGTCTGCATGTGTAGAAACCAGCGTTTCCCGCTGTGAACACGAGAGTTGTTAAAATGAAGTCCTTAGGTGTCTCAACAACTTAGTTCAGAATTCATAGCTTGGGATGTCCGCATGGCCGCTTGAATTCGCGTAGCGTCGAATAAACGTTGGGTCCCCGCGATCCCGTTCAAACACACTAGTGACATGGTTGCGGTTGATTTTGCCAAGTAGGCGAACGCCATGTCAGGATGCGAGGAACTTGACTTATTCTCAGAGTGAAAAATCGGCAGATCCCACGTACAGTGGGAATCGATGATATGTGATGAACGAATGAGAAAGGTTGATACGTCACTTTAAAATCAGCACAACGTTACGAGGTGGACGTAAATGATGTCGTACATGACTTACGTGTCATAATTAATATTATTACTTGTGTTGTTTACCTTCGTCATCTATTCACGTCACTTGATACCAAATACAGTATATTATGAAGTCTTGGTAGTCTTGGTTGCGACAGCGTTTAATTGAGGAAAGACCTCTCAAAACGAACGGGCAGAGCCAGTACACAGACGATGACGATGATGATGACCCAGAGTGGCAATGAGGACAAAGAGACAAGCGGATGGTGGTGATTGTGATTATGCAGGGATGAGGACGATGTAAATAACAGATGCCCACACTAATTCCCCCCACTTGGAAGCGGACACCCTGGACGCCGTAAGTCAAAGTGACGGGGAACGTCGCGTGAAAGGTTTCATGCGACAAACGTGGACAATCTCTGTGCTGCGGTAGCGGTGGTCTGTTGGGGCGACGAGTGGTGTCACACAATAATTACCCGGTGAAGTCTGCTCTAAAACAATGTATGGCCCGATGAAGCGTGGTTGGAATTTGTCAGAGACCAGGAGTGCGAATAGGTGTCAAAAGCAGCACCACGTCACCACGTTGGAAAGACACAACGCGGTGGTATTTGTCATAGATGTTCTTCCGCTCGTGCTGTCCCGCTTCAGTATTGATGCGAGCCTGATGGCGAGACTGGGCCAGGCGGGAAATGTATTCTTTGCTAGAAGACGGACATGAATTCCCATGACTGCTAAAGAAGGAGACGTTGAGAAAGGTGGTCGGGGTGCGTCCGTACACGAGGTAAAACGGTGAGTAGCAAGTTGTTCGCTGTACGGCGGTGTTGTAAGCGAATGTCAGGAATGGTAAAATAGTATCGCAGTTTTTGTGGTCGGGTTGGACGTAAACGGCTATCATGTCTGCAAGGGTTCGGTGAAATCTTTCTGTGAGACCATTTGTCTGAGGGTGGTAGCTTGAAGCTGTCTTGTGAGTAGTTCCAGAAGCGCGCAGTACTTCATTTACCATTTGTGACAAGAACACTTTGCCGCAATCACTAAGCAGTACACGAGGAGCCCCATGACGCAGGGTTATGGCGTGAAGAATAAAGTCTGCAACTTCCACAGCTGAGCCTGTAATAACAGAGGAAGTCTTAGCGTAGCGTGTCAGGTGGTCAACGGCGGTCACTATTCATCGTTTGCCAGAAGATGTGACTGGGAGACGCCCGTAAATGTCAACACCTACAACCTCGAAAGGCATTGAAGGGCACGGAAGTGGCTGTAGAGTTCCAGCAGGTGCAGACGTGGGGAGTTTACGACGCTGGCATGGGGAGCAGAAACCGACGTACCGAGCTACACTAGAAGAAAGGCCAGGCCAGTAATAACGACATCGAATGCGGTCAAGAGTATTTTTGAAACCAAGATGACCAGCAGTCAAGTCGTCGTGGAAGGCTTCGAGCGCCTGAAGTCGAAGAGAGCGTGGCAGTACAGGAACCCAGCGCTGACCGTCAGGATAACAGACGTGGCGGTAGAGAACCCCATTGTCCAGCTTAAAGTGCAGGAGTTGATGATGGAGTCGTGCGTTTGGTGGATGAGAAACTCCCGAAAGGTGGTCCATCATGCGTCACCTCGAGTTAACGCCAATTGTAGTTAGTTGTCATGCGCTGAAGTTGCTTTATGTAGCCGTGTCTAGAGTCAATATCCTCGTGAGCATCAGCGCTTTATAACAGCCTCCGGTGGTGCTAATTTGCGTTGGCATCGTTGCACAAGTGCACACAACTGGTTATTGGTCTCGTATGAGACTGGCAGTATGGAAAATAATTATCTGCAACTTTTCTGCAGATGTCTGTGCGTGCAACATCTGTACATATATTTAGCGTTATTTCATGACGTGTCACTTAATGAAAAAATTGTCACATGGTCACCTTCCCTCCGCACGCTTCGCATAACGTGGATTCCTTTGGTACGTGGGATCTGCCGATTTTTTTCGCACTAGTATAGAGGCTAACTACAAAGACGCATGTCAAGCGACAGTGATGTAGTTGCCTTCTTTCATCGCAACAGCCTGGTTTGTGTTACCTGCCAATTAAATTTCGGAATTCACTATTTAGCAAGCGACTTGCTCGCACGTGAAGGCATGCCGCAAGTACCGCAAGTTTTTCCTGTGACAAATTATGGCACGTTAAAAAAAATAATACTCCAATGCGCTGCCACCGTGTGACACCTACGAAGTCATTTGCAAAAAAAAAACTACACATGTTGAAATGAACCAACTAGCCCAGCAAGCAACGAGTCTTAAAAAACTGAAGTAATTTTTACTCACCGGTCTGTAATTCTGGGGCTTGAAAACTAGTGTTCATCCGATGAAAGTTTCGACGAAAACTTGGTTACTCCAAAGACACTAGACGGCGCCTCGCGAAAGGATTTGAAGAAGTCAAAATAAACAGATCGAAATCGAGTGTGTCGGCCACTAGTGGCTACGAGTATTCATAGTGAAGCGAAACAGTGAGAGATCCATTCGAACACACCACGAGCCATTACCTGCTGTCGCTATACCGTTGGCCGCCGTATATTTTGAAATGAGGTTAATGATATCAGTAGGCCACGGATAACTACGAGTCAGCGGGAGCAAAAACTATTTCAAAAGAATGATCACGCAGCAGATATTTAGGCAAAACTACTTGGTTCAAGAGAAAACTATTTTGTAGGTGTAACGTTACGCAAAGATGTAGTATTCGACCGTTTTGGAAGTGACGTTTGGCCCCGACGAGAGAACTTTGCAGGAAAGTTCAATAGCGCGAACGATGGCACTCTAGCGTATGGCATAATTTAGTAGATCCACTTTGGGTGTTTAAAGCCGGCCGCGCCATGATTAGTTTTTTCACCCCCTAAAGATGAGCCGTTAAACTTGAGAATTTCCGGGGTCTGACTCTACTATGAGAGCGCAGAAAACATAATTACCGCAGTCATAGAGTTCCTCTTTATGAGACAAGTTGTGACACATGGGATCTTCCACAAACTATCAGACAAATCCTCCCTAAATGGGATGGCGACATTGCGTAAAAATATCAATCTAGACGGCTAATATTCAATTCATTTTATTCTCAATTGTGAATTGACAAAACATTTCAACCACTGCTGATGGGCTGATGGCTTTTATTTGATAGCTTGTTATGTCCCCAGTTTTAAACAATAGGCGCCTAGCCACGCCATTCAGGCGGTAAAGTAGACAGGCCTCACGCTTAGGTGCCGCTCTACAGAAACTGTAAAATTAAAAATTGAACCATGGTGTCCAGTTCCGTAGAAGTGGAGTTGTAAACCGATCATAAGTTGACCACATATGATAATTCAACAGTGCTCATAATGACACCCCTGGAAAACACCGACCCCTATATTTGGTGACGTGTGCTCGTCAAAAAAAAAAAAACATTCATTGTATAACTACAGCGGTGAGTCAAGTGCTGGGTGGTCGATAATCTGAGCATCAGGTGAATATGCGGAATTTTATATATGCGTAATTGCGCATTCTAACTAGATCATTGCTACGTGTGTCAGCTTTAATAAGAACTAACTTCATCCCGAGCATTACGCACACAATTTTTCGGCAAAATTCGCCAACACGCAAGTAGCTTCCAATGCATTAAGGCGTGGCCTGAATTCTGTAATTTAGTCGACAAAACATGTCAGAGTTTTCACAATAAAAGCTGCTTTCATTTTAGAGTGAACAAAAAACAAATTTATTTGATATCATGCAATCATATACTTGTAAATCTACGTAATGAGAATGCTTCAAAGCTGAATAAATATTTATTTAGGCACCACAAATAAGTGAGAAAACCCAATATTTACGCATTCATACTAGAATGTTCCAATAAATGAACCCGATTCTCACGTAAACAGAGCGCAGAGGTTGTTCAGAAACGCCAGCCACAGACGACGTGCCTGAACGTCTCATATTGAATGTTTCCAACTCAAATTCTGTAATAAGCAGTTTGTGTAGTGTACATGCTGATTTTCTGTATA